>JAPDSC010137402.1:106164-119381 GCA_026290005.1 Latrodectus geometricus
TATATATATATATATATATATATATATATATATATATAGTGCATTTTGAATCAATCCTAAATCTCTCAAGGTTAAAAATGTATTTAGGTCAAACGATAACGAGTAGGAAATGAAACGTTAGCTGAGACTTAAATAATGGGAACTAAGGAATAAAGAAAAATGACAGAGGCAGAATAAAAAAATAATAAGTAAATAAAAAAATGCCGTGAAGGATTAAAAAAAATGTAAAATATATTTATTAGACAGCATGCATAAAACAAATTGGTAATTCTTAAATTAAAGTAATCAATACGAAAATGATTTAAAAATCCCTTACTTCATATCATGATTACATGAAACTTTCCGTAGTCACAGTTAAATCAAATCTTTGAAGGAAGACGTGGAAAACATTACTGGGTCTTGGCCAAACTTAGAGTAACGAAAATCCTTGCGCTTGAGATGTTTCTGTGATATATACATTCATGGTTTATTTATTGTTCTTAAGTTACTATTTAGTAGGCTAGTAAAAATTCACCGAGACCAGCACTTTAAAGTAGATTTCGAACCACTGTATAACCAGACCTTAAGTGGGTATTGAATTTACGAATTGAGCTCTAGAACAGAGCATTAACTGGCCATCTATCTCTAAATCCAACATCAACTTATGACAGTAAATCAGTGGTTAATAAGTGTATTTTTTAGGAATTTAAATAATGGTATTCAGTAACCTGCGGTATACCAGTTTGTTTTTTGTTTTTTTTTTTTTTTTATATATTTAATACAGACCATCTAAGTTGGTTTACTTTAAAGCTATATCTTACATACATTCATAAAAATTGATTTGAATTTTTAACTATTAATGTAATAAATATACGTTAAAAGTTAAACCCTTAAAGTGAACAATTCTTTTATAAAACTAAAACTAATTAATTTTTTAAATTTTAATCATTATTTCTTGAAAAATGGAAGAATTAATACATATCAATATAGATAGTAAATTTTAACTATAATTTATGACAGGAAATCAGTGGACAGGAAATCCAAATTTTATTTACACTTTATAAATTTTTTTCTATTAAATATAAAAATTTAAATTCCATCCGTTTGACGAATTATACTTTATCAGAATTTTCAAACGTAAATTGTAAATTTTTATTGAAAAAAGCGATAAAAATTAAAGTTATCAATCTTTTTCAATTTTATTGTGAAAAAATATACAAAATCGCAGACATTTCCATCAACTTTTTCCCCACTTTTACTTTTATTTAGAATTTCTTTCCTTTGACATATTAATAAAAAGTTGATCGCAATTTAAGATTCTTAAAGCATTTAATTGAAAATTATCAGTTTCCAAATGAAAGCGAGCGTGCCGCCATCTGCAGGTGACATTTGTAAATGCTGGATCATTTCCTTGATAAGAATTTGAACTATATCTGGTGCATCATTGGGAAGAATTAAATTTCATTTAATTTCCCAATTCAAAAAAATGTAAGAGAATGAACGTTGCTGTAAGCTATTAAAGCAAAAAATTGTGTGTATGAATTATTCTTCAGTCAGTTTTACATAAATATGTTTGAAAAAAAATTTTTTGTGTAACTTATTTTAAATTACAATTTAAACGACTTCATTAGTATAAAACCAATTCTCTCATAAAAGCTCCAAAAAAAAAAAAAAAAAAAAAAAAAAAAAAAACGTTAAACATTAAAGTTGGTTGAACAATTTTCAGGTGAAATTTTGTATCGTTCTACTAAATTATTGGAAAATTTTAAAATCTTATTTTTTATAATTAATTTTAAAAAATAATAACTAAAAAAAAGTGATTTATAGTTTGCAAAAATTACTGAACAGCATAAAAAAAAAACAAGGATTTTGAATTCAAAAATAAACAAACATTTTTTTTTTAGGTTCAACCCTTATAAAATGTTAGAAGTTATAATAAAACAAGCATACGAAATTTATATTGTTGTATGATACACAATATATAAATGGGCTTGGTATTTATTTTTAATAGACACACTCATAAATTCAAGTTTTGTTTAAATGTAGCATAAATTTAGTGAAAAAAATTGTCTGATATAATTTTTAGATTTAAGATACCAAAATATTCATTACGATTTAATTTCATTAGAATTTATTTATAATATTTAAAAAAGTAAGTGTTTAAAATGTTAAAGACATCGAAAAACTAACACTCAAAACATAGTTACAGCTAGATTGAAATTTCGGATTTCAAAACAATCATTGAATATATTTTAATATTCTTTATATAGATTATTACAAAATACCACAATAAAATTATTTACAATAAAATAAAGCACACGAAGTTTAAGTCTTCCTTACCCATTAAAGTGTTTTCTTAGCTTGTTAGTTTGTTGGTTCTCCGAATTTAACGCTAATCGAAAATGCGTGGTCCATGCTTGCAAAAGAATTGGTTTGGTATATACCATTCGATGCTACACTAGATCAATTTCGGCAATATGTGGAAGCCGCTTGAACTACTATATCCTAAAGATACATTTAAAGCCTTTTTGATTCTGTGCCAAGGCATGTGGCTACGGTTGTAGCCAACAATAACGGCTACACTAACCACTGATTTTGTCATTATCTATGCTTCACTAGAGGCTGCCTTTTCGATTTATTTGGTCTTTGTATATCGTTTTATCAGCTAAATAAATTTTGCTGTGATATTTCTAGTCTTTCTTGGTGTTGCGATTATAATAGGCTCCGCTGTGAATATTATATATTGTATTTGAATGTATATTATGGTAATTTGAGACGACAAAGAAATGTAAATATTTCTCTTCCAGAAATCTTACTAGTATATTATTTACTGTTCTCAAAGATATTTCCGAAGTTTCAGAAAGAAAAGAAGATCGAATATATCCATGAGCCTATATAATTTAAATTTCTTAATGAGGTTTTCTATAAAGTATAGGAATAGGGTAGATTATTAAAAAGACCATCATTATTAGTAACAAGTAATCCAATTGTAACAGCGTCTAATAATTGACTAAGTTCAGCAGTGTCTACATTTTATCTGTTTCATGCAATGGAAATTTTATGGCAACAAAAATACGTAAACATTTATATTCCAAAAACTTTACAAGCAATTTTTTCTAGTATTTTCAAGGATACTTTCAAAGTTTTAGAAATAACTGAAAGATTAAAATCATCTATGGACACGATACAATTTAAATTTCTTTGATTATTTTCATAAAATATAGGAATTAGATGTATAAATAAAGAAACAGATTATTATTATGGGTAATTAAGCAATCTAATTGTTAATGTCTAGAAATTGACAAATTTTAGAATACATACAATTTACCTTTGTTTTATATCATGGAAATTTGACTTCAATAAAGAAACGTTAACATTTCTCTCTCAGAAACTTTACAAGCAAATTCTTTTCCTTCTCCCAAAGATACTTTCAGAGTTTCTGAAATAAACAAAGGACGCAAATCAAATCAAATCGAGGATATTGAAAGCCATCCTGAAGTAGACCAAGTTTTCTTAGACAATTATAGCTGCAGAAGAAAAGAATGTCTTTCAGTGTTGACGTAAAATGTCCAAAATAAATAAACAAAGGGAAACACTGAGAAAATGGTCTTTTGTCTAGGTATCTACCGCTGGCGCATATTTTCCGAGATGTTGACCGGTATTTTCCGAACTGTCTTTTCTCGACGACGTTGAAATCTTTGGGGGATCTCTAGAGACATTTCGAAGAAAATAAAGAAGCTGCAAAAAAGGAAACATGCGAAGAGAGAGGGGGGAAAAATCTTGAAGATGAAACGATTCCGAAGAAAGGGACCGTCCGGGGACATCCATGAGCAAATCTTCGCGTCAGAGGCAGTTCCCATGGAAACGAATCGGTCTCTCTCATCCCTTTTTCTTGCTTTCCTTCTCTTAACCCCAAGAGTATGGTTTGTCCACAGTTTTATTTGACGAACACTGCCAATGTCCTCCGTTTCACTGTGCAAACTCGCCAACCGCTATTGGAAAGGAAGGTAACGGAGAGTTTATGTTATGGTCAATTGTACACTTTTCCCTCTTTGTTTGGATGAAAGAACAGGAAGATAGTTTTAAAATCTATAGCGAAGAAATATTTAGTTTTTTTGTCAACCATGAAGAAACTATTAAAAAATATAAATGCATGATTTTTGCTGAATTTATTCATTAAATTATTTATTTTTTACTGAATATAAAAGAAGAGGAATAGCAGTTTGAGTAATAAAAATTTAATTTTTATCAATAGATAAAAAGTTATAGTGTTTTATATGCAACAAGTTTAAATTTTATTTGATGGAAAGGCTTTGATTTAGTTACTTCTACATGCGCTAGTTACTTTGACAACTGCAAATGTTGTGAAAAGAGTTGCACATCTATGCTTTATTTAAAAATGTTTTTTTTACTTCTTATAAAAATTAAACCAGAAATTTAACTTGCAATAAATTTTTTACTAATAATCTGCTGGAGTTTTTAATTTTTAAAAACATCGTTTTAGCAGTTGCTATTATTGCATTTCCGTTTTATCCTTCATGATGGAATTATAATTTTAGGTATTTATAATTCAAATAGCCTACAAACTTGAAAAACTTTAAGGATTTTGTATGATGCTTCCGTGTTATCAGACAAATAAGTAGCAACTTTTATACTTTGATTGAAAAATAAGCTTTCTCATTTTATGTCCCATTAAACTAATATTTTCGGTTAAATTAATTAATAAATGTTTAAGTGGCATTGATATCTAAAACATTTTTTTGTTTTATATTTGTAAGGTGTTGGTGCTCTTTGATGTATCTTAATTATCCATTTATAAGCCTATTTAAGAAAAAGTTCAATCACTTGTTCTCTGAAGATTCCTTATACATAAAAGTTAATTTCTTGAAATAAGTTTATCAGTTCTTATTAGTAAACGTAACGTTTTCTCATCTTAATATTCCGCAACTGATCGATCGCACATGACCAATCACTTCATCAGTCTCAAATACCCATTCCCTTAACACCAACTCATATCGACTAGGAACTAAAACATCACCGTAAGCTCCTTATTTTTATAAGAGGCTTGAAAATATGCAAAACACCTCTTCTTCCTGCTAAAAATATTTCACTAGACGTGTCAACTTTCTTTCTTTTTTGATTTAACAAAATAAAGGAATAGGAAAAAAAACGCATTTTCGAGCGTCTCGTAACTAAAGAAGAAATCTGACTAATAGGATTCTGAATCTGTCTTTTCTGATTACGGGTAAATGCCTTTCATCGTGACAAACAATTAGGAATAGAGGGTCCTCATTTTTTATTCAATAATAATTCTCTGCATTTTTTTCCCTTTTTCCCTTTCCTTATCCTTGTTATGTTTTTCATCCCTGGAGTCCCAATTTTCTAGGTGACAGGATTCAAGGCGTCTGATAAGATTATCATTTGCGAAGCACTAAAGAAGCGCTAACAACATTACTTCTTCTTCCTCTCTCGTTAAAGATTTAACATTTCGCGCCTTTCTTGATTTACAAGGAAGCCATTACCCTGATGTTAAAACCACCCTCTCAGATTGGTCATGTGGACTTTGCGCCGCCATTTGTGGCCTTCTCGAGGAGTGCTGCCACCTTTTATGGAAATTTTTTTTTTTTGTCAAATGTTACCTTTCAGACATGATGAGTCTTATTGCGTAACGCCTCAAATGCTATAGAAATTGCCTGACAAGCATGTTTTTGTAAAATATGACAATTTATTGAGAAAATATAATATTGAATTTAGAACCAAGAAAATATAATTCTGAAAAAATATTTATATTACTAGCAAAATAATGAAATTTTTTAGAATACTTTGGCATTTTATAGAATGTCTGATTTGTATCCAAGGAAAACACGAGAATCATTCTTTACTTTCCATGGATTTTATATATTATGATATATGTAATACTTTGGCATTTTATAGAATGTCTAATATGTATCCAAGGAAAACATGAGAATCATTCTTTATTTTCCATAGATATACAATATATAATGTTTATAGACTGAGAAATGTTATTAACATGAAATATAAAACATTTTTAATTACAGCTCTTATATATTTAAATGTCGTTCAGTACTCAAAATACAAATTTTATTTTGAAAGAATAATGTGAATGTATCATCAAATTACTTTAATTTGAAATACGTGGAAAAAGTTATACAAAACAAAATTTATACATTATTATTAAATGAAATAAAATAGGAATCTACTTGTTGCATTAAAAAAATTTTTTTCTTTTAATTGTTTTTTATTACCTATAAAGTATAAAAGAGCCATTAAAAATGAATCAGAAATGTATTTCATACTTCAAGACTTTTGTCTTTTTGCATTCTTTTAAATATATAGAAAATGTATGAAAATTTAATTATTTCTCTTAAACTTGAGATCCGTTTTCGGAATTTTATGAAATGTCTTCATATTCTACGGAACGTCACACTCCCAACTTTGCTGGTAATATATGTAAAAAGAAAAATACTTTTATGTACTTTATTAAATTATTTTGCATTTTGGTGGTAAGTAAATAAAGGGTGCCAAATCACCCTCACTCTTTTTTAATGTATTCATTTTAAATTATAAAAAGACATTTGTGTTTACACTTTACAAACTTACTAATGCTAATTACCAATGAAGTTTTCTATAACTAATGAGACAAAAATAAAACCCCTTGTGAATTATAGTACATATAATTAATAAATGTTCAATAGTGATACTCTTAATTTCTTTAATATGTACTTATAATTTATAATACGTTGCACGTATAACTGAAGTTTATAATTTCTTTCAGTATGCAAAACATTAAAAACTTAAGAGAATAAGTACATATTGCCGCAAAATAAGTTGCCAGTATTAACAGCAAATTAAATATTATGTACTGATTTCTTAGTAAATAAAACAATAAATATAACATTTAGAGAAAGCGACACATTTATGGATTGTAAGTAAGTTTAAGGACATAGAGATGGAAATTTCTCAAACATTAATTCTTTGAAATAGACGAAAAAAAGGAGCATATATATATAGACTTTTTATTTATGAAGTTTGATCCAAAGTTTATTAGCAGTTCAATTTTTCCTGTCTATATTATTTATAAAATAATCACAGTTAAGCTATTTAGTGAATCGTAAATTTCTACCAGAACGTTATTGGAAAAAGTACTTTTAACGTAAGTAAAATATTCTAGCAAGTTTCTTCAAACAGTCTCTTCAAAATGTTTTTTAAAAAGGGAGTTTAATAAATTCTTCATATATGAAACTTTCTTCAACATGTTTTGGGATTTTGCATATTTGTATTTTTCATATATTTGTGTCACACTAAAACTATACAATCCATCATAGAATTTCAATAGAACATTATTTTGCGAAAATATTCCACATGAAATTTGGCCAGCATCGTGCCAAAAAGTTTTTTTTTTCTAAATTTACCTCATTTAAGAACTTTCTAAGTTTAATATGGTTGACTTTAAATTTAAAAAAAAATTATTTCATTGTGTTTTATATCACTAAATCTAAAAATTATAAATAAATTTTGCTTGGTTCTGGAACATTAATCATATTAGTCAAAATGAATATATGATTGTGCTGGCTTATAAATTTCAATTAGTGTAAGAACCATATTTTGAAAGAATATGATTCTAGTTTTGAATAAAATAAAGCAATTCTATTTCTTTAAATTCAGAGATATTTTTCTAAACTATTGCCAACTAAAAATATACGTACTTCTATATTATTTCTAACTCAAAACCAATCTACTAAACATTTAATTTATAGTATTTTAAATTATTATAATTTTTTACAAACGTTTTTCAATGTTTTATACTTGAAATTTTATTTTATCATGAAATTATTTATTTTTAAGAGTTAATTTACGCCAATAATTGCATTAAAATATAATATCTTGTTAAATTAAAATAATTAGATTTATCTTTTAATTATTAATTTCCTATTGTTATTATATTTAAATTAAACTAAACTTTTGATAAATCGGTGATTATTTTCTCTCAGAATGGTTTCAAAGGACAAGTATCAATTGTTGTATAACTTTTGATGTACAACACTATTTATTGAAGTAAAATTTATGAAATTTGCCTAATCTTCTTCTGAGTACTGATATTCATTGATATTGTAGAATAGTTTCGTGTATCGCCATTTTTTATTTGCTAAATAAACGTGACACTATTCTATTCGCTAAGTTTACCTATTTGCTCGTCCCAGAATTTACGACAGCTATCATTTTGTTGGAACACAATAGAATATAAAGTCGAACTAAATATTTCTTTGTCGTCAACATCACTGCTGCAGTTGACTACCGGTGCCTCAACTCAGACATGTAAATGTTTTGGTATTATTTGTCGCCTAAAACGAAAGGACAATGAAATTTAATATTTCCTGCGTTGCAAACAAACTAACAAAATGTCCCTGCAAACAAACGTGTTCGGTTCTGTTTTCTAAAAAGCTACGCTTTTGAAAAGTACAACCATTTAAACAAAGCCAATTTTCACAATTGCAAATTGTTCTTGCGAAGAACATTTGTATCAATTTGATTCGTATTGAGTACACAATGTATATGTTTATAAAAACATGATACTCAAGATATTATAGTAGCAAGAGTAACTTTATGTTTAATGTTTATATGACTAGAATAAAGTGTGTAGAATCTTTTAATTTGTTCTTACATTTTGGCAACACTTGAAATTAAAAGGAAGTAAAACTCAAAGAAGTAGCTTTCAATATAAAATGTTTAGTATTTGTTAAGTTAGAAACAATGGATATCGATGTTTTATATAATGATGAACAATATAAAGGAAATACTCCGTGACAAAAGCCATATTTAGAAAATTATGAAACAACATTTTCCTAATTGTCAAGCTCGAAAAGAAGAGGAAAAAATATGTTAAAACTTGAAATTCAATAATAACATTCTATTCCTTTTATCAAATTTACGACAAAATGCATTTTTTAATTAAATTGCTTTTGTAGTTTATTTTCCTAAATCTGTGTAAATATATCGAATTCTCTTTTACTAAATAATGATAGTATTTTAAATTAATTAATATGACGAATGAAAAAAAATAATTTTTAGCTTATTCAAAATTATATTATTTCTTATAGGAAAGTTCACACACATTTATTCATTATTAAACAGGAATGTTAATTTTTAATTTAATGAAACATACAACAATTTTTAAATTTTATTAATGTTTTTATTGAATTCTATATTTTCATTAAATTTGAATTTTACATTTTGTATTTAAGTCACTTTATTAAAAAGCTATGATTTGAGTAAATGAAAAATATAAATGAATAGTCAGAAATTTTACAAAATTTTCAAATGAGATTCAAATACTAAATGTTCATAATTATGATTCAATAAAAAATGACAGCTCTATAATAGAATGGGGAACATTAGAGAAAATTTTATAATAAATTCAAATTTTATCATTCTCAGGTTAAGTAAGTTGTTCTGATGACTTAAAATTAAATAAAAATGTTTCTCCTTTGACTATCGAATGATGAAAGTATCAGACAAAAGCTATATAACAAATTCAAATCTTATTTCACTTTTATTGGAAAATGATCTATTCTATTATGATTTAACAAATATATTTAATCAAGATGATGTTAAGTATAATATTTAAATAAACTATATCTATTTTATAATCAGAAAGAAACTGAACATAAAACAAATTTCAAGCTTTTTTTTAATAATGCCATCGTTAAATGTCGCTTTATTAGAATTCAGTGAAGCTTTTTGGCGTGTCATCGAATGACATATATAACAAATTCAAATAATATATATAACAAATTCAAATTTTACATACTTTTCCGTGCATCGTAGCCGGGTGCAAGCAAACTTCTTACAACCACATAAATGACTCTGTTCACTATTCTCTGAATTTATTCAAAACAAAGCACGTTTCTTCCATTTTAATTTTTTTAACTGTAAAAAACAGTGCAAACTGTTTTTAAAAAAATTATAAAAATTTGGGTTTTAACAGTTTTGTTAACAATTCATTAATATTTGTTATAATTTAACTTGTTTTGCTTACGCTTAGTTAAATGTTTTTTTATAGTTAACATTTTTGATTTTGATTTCATTGAGTTTTGTCCGTTGACTTTGCTTGGCTTGCGTTTGATTTACAATTAGTGACATTTGCGTCCGGCTAATGGAAAACTATCAAGTTTTTTATCATTACTATCATTTAATTGAGTTATTATATGATGGGGAAAATAATCTTTGTATAATCCTTGTAAATAGATTTTAAGAAGCTGAATAAGGTAAACAAAATATTATCTTTTATTTTAATATCACCATCAATCAATCAATCAGTATTATAACATTTTTATAGTTCAAAAAAAACTCTTGTGCTAGTAAATGATAAGGTGTCGAATAAAAGCCCCATAACACAAACTCAAATTTCACTAATCAAATACAAATTCCAATAGCAATTCAAAATTTTGAAATTCATTGTAATCTTTTTAGATCAGTTGTTCAACAAGTTTTTCAGTAATTGTCATATTAAATTTTTTTACACAACAGCCAAACTGATTTTCAAAGTTTTAAGGGAATATATTTTAATAAGCTTCAAACAATTTGCTATATATCTTAGCAAATTTTGCCAAAAAAAAGGAAATAATTTTTATTTTTTCTAAATCTGCATGAAATTGCATAAAATAAATCAGCTTGCATTAACATTTTACTACAATATATCACATTATTAAATCAAATCTAATCTTAAAATTCCAAAGTAACGGCACTTCTAAAATAGAATCACATTGCTATGTTTTAATATAATCTAGGCAAATGTACAAAAAAAACTTAGTTTTCCGTATTTACCTTAACATAATGTTAATCTATGAATAAAATTAAATATACAAATAGTTAAGTACAGAGGTAAATTATTTGTTCTAGTAAAACTAATTATTGTGAAAAATCGAATATTACGCTTTGTGGGATTTTAAATTTTTTATTCATTCATTATAACTTTTAATGTATTCCAGAATCTAGAAAAGCATGTTCTTACCTTAGTTGTTAGAGTTAAAAAGACTAAAATAAAATGCTTGCTTTATTAATTTATTCTTAAATGAAAGAATAATACATAATAATTTTGTTATGTAATCCAAGTTTATAATGCAAGTTTCACATTTTAGTTGTTTTTATAATAAAATGAAAGCCTGTGTATACAAAGAGAACATTTTGAATTATTTAAATAACTAGTTTGTGGTGAAATATATTTAGCGATATGCAACCAAAAATACATTTACTATGCATTCAGCGATAGATTTTAGGGAAATTAATTTAATTAACTGATAACATATGTAAAAATTTTTAGAATGTGTGGATTTTATCCATTTGCAAAGAAAAATTTATTTTGGATGGAAATCTATTAGTTAGGCAAAATAAAAATAACAATTTATTTACTAGTAATTGAATTTGATGTTGTTAGAGTAGTGTGGTTCACATTATTTCGTGTTGTTAAAATCACTCTGAAAAACAACGTGTACTACAATGGCAGCAATATCACTTTATTCAGCATTCCAAAGATTTTTATCCTCAATGCATTACTTTCGGGTCTCTAATCATTAAAAAAACAAAGAGAAATGTCCGTAAAAGCGATAACGACGCTTGGCCCTTGGGGGAGGCGACAGATAACTTTTTCCCCTACTCCGTAGTCATTGTACCCCGTACCGTTATTTTTCCCTTTTTAATCCCCGCCGTCAGAGACGATAACATTTTTTGCACGTCATCGTTATCTCAAATTATTCCGACTAAATAATTACCGCGAAAACGAAGGACTTTACAGCGGAATTATACTTTTTTTTCCCTCTCTTTTCAAATAAAAACTAAGGGGAAAAAAACGGGGAAAAAAATCCTTAAGCTCGCTTGTGACTTGTCATCATTAATATACAACTCAGCTTTTCCGCTAAGATGAAGCGTCATTTTTTTTTATTCTTCCCTTTTTTTTTACTTCCATTTTTCACTTTCGCTCTGCATTATTATAATTATTATTGTTATTATTGTTATTATTCATTCTCTTGTTTTCTGGGAGGAATTTCCGAGCTATTGTTGTGCGTGTACCGCTCCGGTTTCAATCCGCTAATGGAATTTGAAACAGGTATAACGAAAAACGCGAACGCGCATAAATGAAAGAAAATTACTTTCAGCGCTGTGCTGGCTTTCATACCCGAAAACCTAATAATTATGTAAAACTGTACAACTATAAAGCCTTTTCTAAATGACAGCTGGGAAACGGATCATACAGTGCAAAAAACAAAAAAAATATGATGCAAATTCCCACTCTCGCCGCCATTTTGTTTACTTTCCCATTATTCTTTTTTCCCTTTTCCCCTACGTTTCTCTAGATCCTTTGTGTCAGCCGTTTTGCTTAAACACTATTTTTAATTTAATTATATTTATTCTTTTTAAAATATATGAATTTCTGAATGCTAAAGTTTTGTGCTTTTTTCCATTCTTCTTAAGGAACGAGGTAGATGGCGAGAAAGGGGGGGGGGTGAAGTACGAAAATCGCACCTTTTTGGTGATAAGGAACAGCGAGTGTATTAAAATTTGGAAAGAAATCGTGAACGCCAAATACTGGCATTAACCTATTATCGCCGTGTTTGGGTTTCTCTGACTTATTTTTTTACTACTTGTTTTGGAATACATTCGGCTTTTTGAATTAATGCGGCGATGAAATTACGTGTCAGCACAAAAATTTATTTTATTTATTCATGGTTTTTTTTGTATAAATGTCATGGCTTTTGAGAAGAATAAAAATTGTTTTTGAATAAAATATGCTCATTGTTCTGAACGCTTTGCTTAAAATTATCATGAGATAAGCTTAATTGATTCCATTGCGCTGTATTTTTTCAAAACTAGTTGTGATTTTTAAATTCCGTCATTTTATTTCTCGCCTTTTATTCATACTTACGTGACAAAAACTAAATTAAATTTCACCTTGAGTAATGTTTAGAACACCAAATTCATTTGCACATTATTATTATCATTGTTATTGCTGTTTTTTCAAAGTATGTATTTTAAAAGTTGTTTAATGTTGTTTTCGAAAATTTTAATCTATCTCAGATTTATTTTATGTTTATTTATCATTAAACTTATATTCTTCTATATCTATCTATCTATCTATCTATCTATCTATATATATATATATATATATATATATATATATATATATATATATATAGATAGATAGATAGATAGATAGATAGATA
>JAPDSC010137402.1:127412-140587 GCA_026290005.1 Latrodectus geometricus
ACACACACACACACACACACACACACACACACACACACACACACACAAACACACACACACATATATATATATATATAAGTATAAAATGTGTATATTTATGCGTGTGTGTGTATACTATCTATATTCAAATTATCTGCATATGTATAACTAGTGGTACAATTATTTTTACTGCTGTTTTACTTGAATTACTTGGACTAAGCATTTGGTATCCTGTCAGGGGTTACAGAAGAATTTTATCTAGGTAAATCTAGTGATAGTATATGACTTTCTATCTGTGAATGGTCTTTTGAACTTGGTCTAGCTAGGCTCTATTCCTAGTGGAATAAGTAAAAACAACTTGCATAATTCTACTGTCATTCATCATGTTCATCATGCAAGGAACATCATGTATGCCATTTATATATCATTCATCCATTTTAATTTTTACAATGGTTGACTTGTTTTAAAATGAATATTAAGTTTTTTTTTTATTTTCCTTTTTTATTTTTCTGATTTTTGATTTTTAACCACTGAAATTCGTATTCATGTATGGATTAACTCATAATAACTTTCCTGAATTTATAAAATGCCTTTTTCTTTTTACGCTTTGTTATTCTGAATAGAAGCTAAACTTACTACTGAATGCTTAACACTTTGTCCTCCAAGCGTCCAATTCAACATTCAATAGGTTCGATTTCTACCTAGGCACGATTATTTGAAGCAGTCCGGAATCCATTGCAGAATTCAGCTTCCAATTGAACCATTCTACGTGATTAAAAGTGACCTTTGACCATTGATTGAAAAATTAAATCAAACATAAAAAATGTATAAATATGTTTGTAAATAATGTGTGCGCCCGTTATAGTGAGTATAAAATAACATTTTAACAAATAGTTTTATTAACAGCAAACTATAGTTTCGCATTATAAATTCTATAAAAATACTCCAGGTTCATTATGTTTGTCTAAATATTATTAATTATTCAAGTGTGCAATTGTTTTTTAATATTCACTTTAAAACAAATCCGAGCTATTACTTCTTTAAAGGAATGAATATTCAAATAGTAGGAGGCAGGAAATCGGGAGGCGTGAAGTCGTAAAAAAAATAAAAAAAGAAATAACAAAACATTATATCTTCTTCTAGTAGGAGGCATTAAGCGTAAAGAAAGAAAGAGTTAAAAATTCCGTAAAAATGAACGCCGTGATTTATTCGCCGTCTCCCTAATTAGCCTCCATTAAGTGTGCGGCCCATTTGAGGAGTGATTAAAAGGCCGCAGAGGGGAATTAAAAGCGCCGAGAAGCATGTTTACACCATCGCCCTCAAAAACCCCACCCGATTCATTAAGTACTTTTAATTAGAGCGTTAATGAGCGATTCCCCGCTATCTTCCCTCCCGCCTTTTTACGCTTTCTTTTTTACCCCTTTTTTATCATCTCTTTTCCCTTTCGAAGGCGGTTGAAAACATTTCTTCCCTTTTTTTTCCCTTCCCCCTTTTTCACTGCTTTTGTGCTGTTTCATTGTTTTTGGTGGTGTTTTAAAGAGAACTTAATGAGTTCGGTTTAGAACACTCCACTGACTTCGCTTAAGGATATTAATTACTTTTAATTATCGAATGTGACACCTGTTGAAATGGAGACCGCCATCTCTAAAATTTGCCCTTTTGTCTTGGCGTGAGTGTTTTATATTTATCTCTAATGAATACATTATCTAATTGGAATACATTAATATTGTTTTGTTGGACATATCGATAGTTAATTAGTAAATAAAGCATTATTAATTCCATTTCTTAATGAATTCAATTGAATTTCCGATCGGAATGAATATTAATAAAAAATTTATGGTTGTCTAATAATGTTCATGTAAAGATGTCACTTTCGCAATATAAGAGTCAACGGGTTCAATTCTGATTCTTTCTAACACCATCGTATTAGATAACTTAACCTATTGCATCTCTTCTTTTAATCTTTTGTTAATTATAGTG
This sequence comes from Latrodectus geometricus, assembly GCA_026290005.1. Lineage (NCBI taxonomy): Eukaryota > Metazoa > Arthropoda > Arachnida > Araneae > Theridiidae > Latrodectus > Latrodectus geometricus. Next base: position 129,372 of record JAPDSC010137402.1, read on the forward strand.
AAAAAAATATTAATGCTATTCTTTATTCTGGTACAAGATTCCAGAGAGATATTTTTGAATCAATATAAAGGGTTTATACTGACAGCTATTGCTAGTTGTGTAGCTCTGGTATGACGTAAATGCAATATGCTCAAGAAAAAGTCATTGAAAATTTCAAACTACTATACTTTTGTTCAGATTTTTTTCACTTTGTATCAGATTATTTATTTATTTTTATTTCAAATAAGAATCTTTATACACATTGTCATTTGAAAATCCTTTTTAAGAATATGAAGACGTTTTCCGCCCTCAAAGTCTAAAAATTACAGCAACGTAGATGACTTAATAACCTTATATATTATTATATCATATATGAATGAGAAATAAATAAGATTATGAAGTATCAGTTATCTTTAAGAGTGATACAATTTTGTAAAAATAGTATAAAACAAAGCAAAATACTCTAGAGCTTTTGTTTTCTTGTTTAGGCATTGCTTTTATCTCAAATAAGTTTTTCAAAGAAATTCATAATTGTGGAAATAAAATAATAATATGTTTCTTTATTTTTTTATCTAAAGATGTGTAATTCGTAAATACAGTATTTCGTACTGTAAAGTTATTCACGCTCGAAAATAATTATAAATTACAAGCTATTTTAAAGTAGAAATAAATCTATAAAACAGAAATAACTTTTAATGAGGATAATATAAAATGATAGCATAGAAAACCAAATTTGGGAACTCATTATGATCTTCTTTTTTTTCAGTTTTTATGGAAGTACATTTCGATGAAAATTATCTTGGGGGAACAAAATATATGCTAAAATCAACACCTTTTTAATTTGCTATTATACAGTCCATCCCAAAGTAAATGCCTCGAGTCCATGTTTGGCGAAATGTATCGCTCCAATTAGGGTTTCTTGCTCGTGAGCACTCTTGTCCGTAATGCCTGCCATAGATTTGCGAAAGCTCCCTCTCACAGGGATTTTTTTTTTCTTCCAGTAGGCTCTTTTTATCCTAACTCCTTCCATCCACCTCTCTTTTTCCCCTTTCTCTTCTTTCCCCATCCCAGGGCGTGAAGACATAAAGCTTGCGTCTCGTGTAATCCCATTGGTCAACAGGGCTTTCGGGCAATAAAGACGCGAACAAGTTCCGGCCGCCAATCTGATGGGCAAGATTAAGTAATCCGGGCGCCCACCGAGCCGGCACGAGCTCTCTCTTAAGAGGATTGGGGCGGAGACTTCCACTATACTACTCTCTTCATCTCCCCCCTCTAACCTGACCCCACCGCCGCCCGCCGGTGGCAAATGCGGCGCGTAATGGCAGCTCTCTCCTCTTCCTCATCCCTTCTCTCGATGCTCCCCAAGCCTTGGCGAGTGAGAAAGCGTTTCAGGTGATGTGGAGAATGGGGAATAGGAGTTTGGTTGCTGTGGCTTGCTCTTCCCCGTCGTTATTTGCGATCGCCAAGCACAGCTTTAGAATGCTCTTTAAATTGGCGATGATCGATTCGCAGAAAGGAGACTCTGCTGGTCAAAACTATTTCCCACCCCTTTTCACAGGAAGATGCCTCCTCCTGTTGGAGGGGTGATTGTTCTCTGCAAGTGTTGACTTATAATTTATATAATTGATTACGACTTCATAAACGCTGTCTAATGCCTGTAGGACCCTTTTTATTTTTCACCCTGTAACCTGCAATCGATTTCTGGTCTCAAGACTGTTTCCGGTACCAACTTTAAACAAGAGTTACATCCGAAAAAAACTTTCAAATCTCGATTAGCCTACTCTTATCTATTTTAACCCACGTGGCTTGATATTATTCTCTGAAATCTTATCACACATTCTTTTTAAATTTTCCTACCTATCGTTTTATTTCTACAATTTCGAACCAGTTTGTATGATACTGACAGAGTATCACGATGTTTCTGCTTATAGATTATTCAACAAACCCCATAAGGTAAATACAAACCCACTGTTTCTTCAACACCACTTTTTTTTCCATTTCTAGTGAAAGATAAGAACTATAATCATGTTGCTTTAGTTAATTTTAATGTCGAGACTAGTATTATCGCTGTGGGATACTATATAGCTTTACTTCCTCAACTTTTAACAGTTTTTCTTAACCTGGCCGATATCAATACATGATATTTCTTTTCTTTCAGATTAATTAACATGAGTCATAAGGTTAAAACAATCTGATAATTTCTCTAACGACATATACTTTTATTTTTAGAGAAAGTGTTATTATGTTACAAAGTATTACGATAAATACTTTCAGTGTTAGTGAAAGTATTGTAGTGGTACAAAGTATTACGACAAATACTTTTATCCTTTGTGAAAAGTATATGTCGTAATACTTTGTACCACAATAAAAGTATTACGGTGGGAATGTTACCATGTTGTTATAGCTATTTCTAATCTCGAGTCTACTTCCTATATAACCCTTCAACGAGAGACAAGCCAGAAAATAAAACGCATTTTAATCTTCGATTGGCCAACTCTATTCTAATCTATGTGAGTTGACTGTACTCTCTGAAATTCTACCATTCTTTTTTTCATTTCCCAATTCATGATTTTTACTTCCGGCTTTTAATCAGCTTTTCTATGCCAGTCTAATTAATACATAATATTTCTGTTTACAGAACATAAGTCATAAGTTAAAACAAACCTATATTTTCATTAGCGTAGCATTTATTTTCACTTGAGGTTTTGGCTTAAGAACTTTATGTCGTTATAACTATTTCTGGTGCTGAGTCTACTTCCGGTATTATCACCCTACAAAAATCACGTTTGTTATAAAAAAACATCTTTACGATTTGATAACATTTTTTTTAATCAGCTTAGGTTGATTTTACTTCCTAAATTCTTTACACTTATTTTTATGCTTTTTAAATTTTCATTTTATTTCTTGAAATTTTAACTAGCTTTTTTGTATCGATTTAATCAATGCGTAATATTTCTGCTTATTGGTTGATGAATGTGTATTATAGGAAATAAAGAAAAAAAACAATCGCACAGTTTCTCTACTTTTACATTATTCCTTTTACAATGAAAATGTTATCATGAGAATTATAACCGTGTTGCTATAACTACTTTTGATGTCAAGACTAGTTCCAGTATTATTTTTTATCTAGAATAGCGCCTAAAAAGTTTTTTAACCTTTGATTGGATAACATCACCTGATCCTAGAAGTTCAATAGGGATTCTACAAGCATTCAAGTCAAAATCGGAAGTGAAAGTCGAACGTACTAACCGGTGAACTAAAGGGTACTAGTATTGAATTACCAGATTGTCTCAAGTTAGTCTAACAAGGAAACACAGATTAATAATCTCAATTTTTTTAAAATTCATATAACAAACATGCAAGGCTCATTAATGTTTTCATTGTATTGATTTCATAAAAGACAATAATATCTTTGAATTATGTAACATTCATATAATGCTACGGATGTTTTTATAATTAAACAATAACGCTATCTCCTTTACTTTCATTAAAATTAACAAATTATATTTCTTATGAATAACTATATACGATAAAAGTTTATTTTTACTATTTGAATTAAGATTCTTGATAGTTGTTTGTTTTTATTTCCAAAATTCGAATTAATGGATAATTATTAAAATAATCAAATTATATTCTTAATGAACAATTTTTATGATGCTTAAATTTGTAAACTATTTGAATAAGCAATCTTAATATTTGTTTATTTATAAATATAAAAATTAGAATCAATAAAAAGCCAGGAGGATTCAACTTTTCTGAAGTTAAATCTTGCCGTAATCTGTTGAATTCCATAATTTGTCTCTTCTAAAATTATATACATGTACACATAAGAAACGTTTAACGCTGAAAAGTTTTATTCCTGGTAGTATGATCATATGGCCTTTTCTGGTGAAGGGAAATATTTTCTTCAGGTATCAAGTAAAATCTGGAATATGGGAAAAAAATTCGCATTTTTCTTCTCAAAGAAATAATTTTGTAAGAATCCATTGTTTGAGCTGTACATGCTTGTCGAATTGCTTATAGCATTGTTAGCAGGAAGGAACGGGATAAAAGAATCAAATATGCGATAATATTCGTCTGCATCTTTCCATTCCTCTCGAAAGAAAAGGAGGTTTAGAAGGGGAAAAAAGTGAGCAACCCCTTCACACATCTTTGATTCGAAGGAAGGTGATGCACCTCTTTTTTCGTGAGCGAGAAGGGAATGCATCAGGGCAACCCTGTAACTAACCACCCTAGTCTATCCAACGCCAGATACTAGGCTCAATGTGGCGTGATAGCGCCAGCAAATCCCTTTCGCGGGAGGGAAAAAAAGAGAGACAGAGGGAAAAAATAAAGGAAAGGTAAAAGGGAAGGGGAAAAAAATAGAATGAAGTAGTGGGAAGGGAGAAAAAAAAATCTTCAGGCGTGATTCGAGTTCTCTCTATGCTCTTTTCTTTGTGCGTGGTCGCGAGAGAACGATAAACCCCTCAACTCCGCACGTCCAGGTCACATGAAAGAGACCACTGGTGCACGGGGTGGGGGAAGGGATTCTGCAAGGGGGCCATTACCCTGCCTCATTATCATCTGATGGATGCTGTCGTCTTCGGCTCCCTCTTCAGAGAAATCGATAACCACTGGGATACAAGATCCTACCTAGGCACGAGATTTTTTTATATCTTTTTTTTCTTTCCGAAGGGGTCGGGCAAAAAAAGAAGGAGGATCTTAAAGTGTTAGGTCTCTTTTGTAGTTCGTTTCTCTCCTTATCAACGAAAGTTTTTATTTTTTTATTATCTTTTCTCTGCTTTAATTTGCAAGTGGCATTTTCTTGTTCCATTCTTCACCCCATTTCTCATTTTTTTTCTCGTTACTTTCTTTTATTACCTTCTACCCGGAATTGATAGTTTCAAAGACGTACCATGTCGTGATATGGTCGAGATTTGCTGTGAAGATACTATGAGTGTATTTTTATTTTCACATTTAGGTTTTAAAAAATAGGAATTATTTAGTTAAATAAAATAACGCTAAAAGTTGTTAAATTTGCATAAAAAATACATTTTACATTAATAAATAAATTTTATTTAAAAAATATTTATCTATTTCATTATAAGTAGCATTTTTATTAACAATCAAATTTTAAATCAATTTTTTTTTTTTTTTTTTTTTTTTTTTAGTTTGATGAGTATGCCACTGAGCATGATTCTTGAAAGTTCTTAAAAAGCGTGAAAAGTTATTTAAATTAAAATTGTGGTGTGCAACATGAATTACTTAATAATTTGGGGACATAACTCATGAAATGATTGCTTCCAAAGTAATTATTCCCAGTTGAATTATTGACTAATTTATTCTATCTGCTACTTCGGTGACGTCTTTGTATAATACTGAATCTAAAGAACTTCTGGTCCAAAAAGAAAATAGGAAAAAATTGATAATTGTGATTGATATATCTTAGATGTTGGACTGCAATCCTTGGAATAGATGATTCCAAGGTTGTTCCCAGGAACTGATTGTGGAACATCTAAGAAATAGGTACAGGAGGAATAAAAAATCAGTTTAAGAAGAAGTGAAGGCTTACTACTCGCACATCTGTTGGGTTAAGTGATATGTGTCTTCTAGAGCTTTCCCTCTTGTGACTTATGAATACGATTTGACATCAATTGAAGGTCCTCTCATAAAGCAATAAAGTACAGTCGACTTTTAAGGAACCAGACAATCGTTATCGGCTGTAGGTTCAACAATACGTGATGTCAAAAAATTAAAAGTTTGATAAAAAAGATTTACCTATCAGGAGTTACCATTTATATGTATCTTATGTAATGAGCTATTAACTGCAATTGATTGCTGAAAAAAAGCGATTAATAAAAGAAGGATTTGCCGCACAATCTACCACTTAGAGCTCTTACGTAATGATCTATAGCTTGCGATTGATTCTAAATAAGTAAAATATCATGGAATCATAGTAATAAAAAGAATGCAATAATGTACCAACTACGCTCGCATGAGACATCACAATAGATACATCTGAGCTCGTCAATTTTTTTCATCGATTAATGGATGTAGAAAAAAAGAAGCCAAACGGGGAGAAGTTGGCGCACTCGAGAACTCTCAAACGGCATCCGTACACAAAGTAGACGTAAGCCTCTTGAGCATGAGTAGTTCTTTTTCCACATTCGGGACCAGAGAGGAGAGGGAAAAACTTATTCCAGGCGTTTGTGGATATGGGACCCCTCCCCCAGGAGACACGACTGAGCAAGAAAAGCTGGAAGGAGGAAGAGATGAAAAGATGCGTGTAGGTATTGGGTGGATAAAAAAGAAGAACTAAGAAAGAGAAGTGAATGTTTGTCTCCATCTATTTCTCGTTCAGGGCCTTCTTGCCTTCGATCCGTCCACCCGACCTATTTGCTTAAAAACCTACGCCACTGGAAAAAGGCACTGCGCCAGAAATTGAATTACAACGACTACTTTCTTCTTTGTTGGCCCCCCTGATGAAGAAAGTCCCCTTTTTTTTTCCTTCTCCTCATTGCCTCTTCTGCATCAGTTTTATTCCATTTCTTTTCCTTATTCTTATCTTTTCCTCGCATCGCTGCCTAGAAGCGAATTTACCTAACTTTGCGCACCTTTTGTTCGGCTGAAGTGCTACTTTTGGCATTTTTGTCGCCAACTCACTACATTGCTGTTGTTCTGCATTCTTTCATATTTATGTATTCGATTTGTGATACTGTATAGCTGTTTTACTGATATTTCTCTTTTTGGTTCATGCTAATAATTGTATGGTTTAGCATTTTCTGTGGATTTTCAGTTTATAAAAACCAAACTCATCTATGAGTTGGTTTGTAAAATTACGATTTACCTAATTTTAACCCACTTTTAGCATGACTTAATTTTGGCATTATTCGTTGTTAACTCACTATAATACTGTTGTATTACCTAGTTTCATTATTATTTATGCATCCTATGTCATTTCTGTATAATTATGACAAATGTTTTTCGTTAAGTTAGTAACTTTATGATTTTATATCGGTATTTCTTTTCAATACATTAATTGAAACTGATAACTGAGCTGATTTGCTGAAAGTTAAGATTTACCTAATTTTGATTAGCTTTTGTGTGGCTAAAGAGTCACTTTCTAAATTTTTGTCAGTAACTCATATCGATGTTTTTATTTATGATTTCATATTTATCTATTCAATATGAAAACCATACACATTATTATCTTCTATACCATCTCTATAACATCATCAAAATTGAGACATACGAACTGCATCGTCAATATAATATTGCTATTGTTTTGTAAGGTTTCATATTTATTTAGTTTACGTGGGTTTTATCAATCTCAATGATTAAACTCATTAATAACTTCAATTTATATGTTAAATTATTTGTTAAGGCTTATAGAATTTTGCTTTCCTTTTGTTTAGCAAGAGAACTATTTTTGGTATTTGTATCGCTTATTTTCTACATTGCTATTGTTCTGTATGATTTTCTATATTTATTTAATCTGTAATCCTGATATCAAATTGATTTCTCATTTTTGAATTTTATGTTAGTAAATTTATGATTACCATTTATTGTCTGGCTGCTCAACATAAACAACAAAATCATTAATTTCAGGTAAATTATTATAATTATTGCCCTTAAGCTATTCCGGAATGCAACAACTTTTCCTTTTGAATTACAAGAAGTTCAGCTTAGAATAACAATTATGAATTACATTTTACAGATTCATAAAATGTTATTATGTTCTAAAGCTGGTTAAAATGTGAAATTAATTTTGTCATCAGTTTCTGTTATAAATGTATTAAATTATGAGTATTTTAATTAGAAAAACATGCAACTTCACAGTTTTTTGTCAAGTGCGTACGTTTTTCTAACTTTAATGTTAAAAAAGAAAAAATATTTAAGATTTTATGTTACAAGAATAAAAATGCTATTGATAAATTGTAGTTCTGAAGGAGTCAACGGACATTGAGAATTCAATTAAGTCTTATGCCTCTCCTCTGAGGTAGGGTCTAATATCCTTAGAGACGATAGCGCCAGCTCAGTATTGACCCCGTCACTTCAAGATTTTTAATTTCAAGATTACGAGGCAGTTAGCTGTTTTTATTGGTGGAAAAAAGTGACTGGAAATATATCATAATAATATAATTAGTTAAAAATATTGTAATTAATGATTAGAAAAATATAAAAACCACTTTAAACTGTCTCGAGGCTATTAAAGAACGACAACTTATTTTTTATACTAATATGCTTACATACAATTTTAACTGTGTACATTTACTAGGTTTAAGTTTATTAATGAGGACATGAAAAAAACGTCATAATTTCCACTTCAATGCTTCGTTGATGAAGGTCCTTATGAGTGATACGAAATTAAGTTTATATAAATACACATAATCCAAACTATAACAATCTTGTCATTGGTAATCTCTTTTATTTACAAACGTAATAACATATCTTTGGCCGTGTAATTTTTTTCTTTGGGTTTTGCGATGCCTCGTAGACATAGATTTGCGCAAACTTTAAAGAAAGATGATTCTCTTTTTTTTTTTTTGCAATATTACATCACTGCAAACCATGCTACAGAAAACTCTGGAGGGAGAAAAAAAGTCCTCTTAAGCTGTTTTTAGGTCTTCAAATATTTGCTGAAATCTTAGGATAAGACAAAAAAAAAAAATTTCTTCTCCAACAGAAGAACGATTGAGCCAGGATCCAATATTTACTCGATGCAAGACTAATTTCACGTGAAGAGGGAACAAAATCTTTGTCATATTTTAGCTTTTCCATCATTTTCTGGAACGAAGGTTTTTATCAATATCAGAAATTTTTCAAAAAATTGTTTATTCTATTTAAACCGGTACAAACATTTTGCAAGCTGAAAAGATTAAAAAAGATGGCGAAAAACTAAAAAGTTTTTTGTTAGGATATAAAATTAAGCCCATTGAATAATGTTGACTTGGCGTCAATAAATGCAGTTTTTTTCTTTTACCGAAAGAAAAAAAATATCATGTCATGCTGAGGGAAAGAAATTTCATGTGTGCCGAAAAAAAAGAGTTATTTAGTTAAGAAGGAAGATCCAATATCTTCTTCAAATAATGTAGTAAATGAAGAAAAATAATCATAAACCATTATGAAGTTAAAGAGTGTGGACTCGAAAATAATAATATTTGCATGAACATGTATTTCTACCAAACATTACTTTTTGAGAAGAATGATGTTGAACAATTATTTTATAAAAAGCTAATTTTTTTATTAAAAAGAAGTTTCAATAAAACCAAATATTTACATAATAATGATATTTCTATAAATAAATTCCTTTCTTTGTATGTCCTCTGAATTTTGGTTTGGGGTTGAGAATTGAACATCTGTATGGAATGAATTGAAACTTATATCAACACTAATTTAACCTCAGCATAAGGAAGAAGACTACGGCTTAAGGATGGTATAAGGCTTTTTAATTTCACTGGTAAATTACCTACCAAGAGGAACTTTCTTAGATGATGAGTAGTATTCAGGTGTTGCTAGGAACGAATCTCGAAAAAAAAAAAAGCTAGAGCAAACACTGGGATAGACATAGATGCAGAATACCGAAAGTCAAAAAATATTTCTGGTTGCTAATTAATGGCTGGAATCGAATCGGAGACCTTTTGCTTTTTAGAGAACTGTCCTACCACTAGCCCACATAAGGTGAGCCCAATTAACGCTGATTTAAACTCATTATAAAATTATTCATGTCACGATGCACAGCGTTTTGGAACTTTTCTCGCTTCAAAAACGGAGGCGGAAAATTCTCCCATTTTTTAAAATTGTACTCTATGTGTAATCTCTCTGATAAGAGACAAAAATGAATGAGACGTAGATTTTCCGTTCTATCTATATACTCTCGATGTAGCTAATTTCCTCTTGTAATTTAACTCTTCTGCTAATCGTGTATTTCCTTATGTCAATTAAATTTTTTTTTTGCTTAGTTCAATAATTTATTATAATTTTTGAGAAATATAAGAATTAAAATTGTAAAAAAATGTTTCGAACCTTCAATAACAAAGTATATCTGCAAAACTGTTTTCCATAATATTAGTTTGGGGAAAAAGAAATCCATTATTTTTTCGTGAACTTTATGTAACTTCTTTTGGATTCGCTTTGTAAAAAGGTTTAAAACAGCTTTCATGTACATTTTTAGGTCTTGCGCGTTACGACTGCTGACATGCGGTTAACTTCGATCATTTTTGATATTTTATAGACATTTTCGACTATGCTGTATCCACATATGAAGTGCATCTCTAACATCAAAAATACCCGAACGGAATCGACAAAACAAAAATTGTACGCTTTTGGTTGTTACAGTCTTATATAGGACGATAAACACCTTTCACAATTTTAGCCACCCGGCTATCTTTTTCGCCGTTACAAGAGAGAAACGAAAATGTATCGAATTTTCTGTTTGTTGTCTTCCATTTTTAAAACCTTGTACTCGTAACTGAATTAATCAAACAAAAAACCGCAAGAGGATATTTTAGTGTCAAATGTCACCTTTCCAACGAGCATAAATCTGAAATTGTTTGATATATACCTCACGAGATATCGATCACTACAGACGTCTACCGAAAAAATAATGGATTACTTTTTCCCCAAACTAATATTTCTGTTAAGCTAGTTAAGAATGGTTAGTAAATTATGGTTAAGAAATTGATAAGCTTAGATGTTATCAAATATGCATCAGATTGGTGTATTATCATATAGAACAGTTATAAATGTTTTTAATAATTTAATGATTATATTCAAGACAAAATAGTTTATCTATACAAATATTTTATAAGTCTAGAATATTAAAATCGTAACATTTTAAATCAATACATAAAATATATTGAAAACTAATCTGTGGAATTAGTTTCCACTAAAGTTTGTGTATTGGTTTATTATAAAATTTTGCATACATTATAATTTTCAAGTAACTATTTTCAAATGTTTAAGAAGATATTTTTAAAAAATATATATATATTATTTGCTAGTGTACCTACTCAGCATTTATCAGGAAAAAAAACTGAGTAAATCTCTTATTTATTTCTCATCCTGATTTTCCAAACCGTGAACTTTTATCTTATAGGACCTAAAACTTCTCAGTATTTTTGTATATTTCTTAAAGAACATCAAAATGATAATTTCTTATTTTGAATTCTATATCTTATGAAAAATACTTTATATTCAAATTATCAAGACATCTTCTTTGGTAAAAAAAAAAAAAAAAAAAAAAAAAAAAAAAAAAA
>JAPDSC010137402.1:140687-160611 GCA_026290005.1 Latrodectus geometricus
AAAATATAAAAAAAAAAAAAAAAAAAAAAAAAAAAAAAAAAACATTTATGTCGCAAGAAGTTGCGCAGCAATTCCTCTACATTGCTTCGTTTCAGTTTATTGCTGTAAGACTTTGGAATCCTATTTCATATGCATATTAATGCGCTGTGTTTTCATTTCAAATATAATTTTCATGAAAGCATTTTCCAAGATATTACAATGTTTGTTTTAATAAGACTGGCAACCATAAAATCCAATTAAATTCCTCTTCCTTCAAAGCTGAATTATAGTATTTCCGAAATTGAAAAGAAATTCAAGAAAAATTTCATTATGTTTACTCCTAATGTATTCAGTTGTAAAAATATCTCAGTTAATTACTTTTTAGATTATATATTCCAATTTGAAAAATCTTTTTCCAAACTTTAGGTCTAAAATTATGCAATATTCTTGAATAAGGAATAAAATAATTGAGCATTATTCTTAAATATTGATGATAAAATTATACAATATCTATTCTTGAAATATATTATATGCGGCTTGTATGTATTATTAAAATGATTATATTATTGAATGTGTTTAGATTTTTGAAAATTCTATTCTAAATATATTTAATTATTTAGGAAACATCCGTTATCAAAACTAAAGACCGTTCATTTAAAATCAATTTGATTGCATATTTTTTTTATTTATTAATAATTAGCTTTTTAATTATTTCCAATTGAAAAATGTCTCAGTTAATGACTTTTTTTATTATTCTTTTATGCATAAAAAACATTTTCAGCTATTATTAACATTACTCTAAAATTACAAAGTAAATCTAAAATCATATATAATTTTTTTATCATTAAATATAAAAGTGTGCAATATTCTTGAATACTGAATAGAAAACTGCAGAATATTCGTGAAGATAAAATTGTACAATATATATTCTTAAAAAATATTAAACACAGCATGTGTTAGTCTGTATAAGATTGCCACATAATATTCTTGTATATAATATTCTTGAATACTGAATAATTTTATTAATAGAAAATTCGCAGAATATTCTTGAAGATAAAATTGTACAATATCTATTAAAAAATATTAAACACAGTATGTCTTAGTCTGCATAATATTGCCACATAATATTCTTGCATATAATATTCTTGAATGCTGAATAAGAAAATAGAGACTATTCTTAAACATTGAATATAAAACTACAAGTATTTCTGAAAATTATTAGATATTACTTATATGCAAATGGGACTGCGATGTTGAAAAGTTTCGTATTTTTAGGAGCCCGTATCTAAATATACTTAATTATTCAGAAACTACTTGTTGGCAAAACAAAAGACTTTTCATTTAAAATTAATTTGATGGATTGAAAAAATTCTATTCATTAGTAATTAGCTGGTTAATTATGTTTCGTATTTCCAACTAAAACTAAAAATATGTGAGTGCACTAATTAAATTATCTATTATACTTCAGTATTTCTATCTGTGCATTTATCAAATATATGTTTAATCCTCAATTAAAGCTTTTGTAAAATATACCTTTAATTTATGTACCTATTACAATCAGAAAAGTCCGTGTCATCATAGAATTTAGAAATATCCTTAATTTTGTTTTCTTTATGGAAAACTAACTGAGAGAATCAACGGTATGTATTTAATTAAACTTTAATGAATTTAGTTTCAATTAAATTTTTTTAATTTGAAACTTGTTTAAAGAAAATTCGAAACTCATTTATAAATATCTTACTAGAATTTATTAGAGGGAAGTTGTTTAAAGAATTAAACCAAACTTTTTAAGGAAGGGATGATTTTGTAACTAATTACGGTATTTAAAATAAATTAATCCATTTAATGGGATTTTACTATAAGCCTATAATTTAAATTTTAATTTGAACAGTAAAATTTGTATTTAAGTCTTCTAAAAGTTGAAAAGGCTGAAATGACTGTTATTTTTATAAATTTGTATAGTGTAAATCCTTATCATCACACTACTCGAATTACTTGTTTTGTTTTACACTTCGTAAAATAAATACTTTCTACTTTTTCTGTTCTATTACTATCGATTATTACAAATACTATCGATGAACTCTTTCTCCTTACTTATAGTAACAGGACAAATAAGTCCTATTTGTTTAATATCAGTGATATTATAATCAAAATATATGTTATAAAGATTTTTATACATATATTTTCTTAAAACACCATTCTTGTAATCCTAAATCAAGTTTCACATTTTTATTTTTTTATATTTTTATTTATTGCATCAATTAAAATTGAAATTATTGTCTCAATTTTAAGTAGCTTTATGTACTCAGTGTATCTACAAATATATTTATCTACTAACTGTAGAAGAATCGTGATTACAATTTAATTTATTAGAAAATATTTTACATTTTCACCCGTGAGATACTATAATAATAGTGATTAGAAAATATCTATAGAGAATTAACAGTAAAGCTCAAAATTTATGCTAAAATTGTATTTGCTATTTCTTTTTTATATATGCTAGATACGTATGGATGTATGATAATATGGTCTTTTATATATAGTATATTCATTTATTTTTCCTTTTTTTAAACTGATATTGAATAGTGATACCTTTACGCAAGATGTTAAAAGAAATTTTCTTATTGTTATATTGGTTTATTATTGCTTTCTGACAGAACATTTTCATACACGCTGGGGGTTATACATATATATATATATAACTGTGTCAGTTTCTAGACATTTTCTTTCTATTTATTACAGAATTGATCGGCATTTATAAGCAATTACTATGTGAAATAATAATTTTTAAGCAAGTAGTGATTTTGTAGCTTTCAGCCACAGATGCGGAATTTCTGATAAAACAGTTCATGAGATTTTTGTTCCGACCCCCTCACCCTCCAACGCAGCATGCAGTTCATAATAGAGCTGATGGCGTTTATTTCCTATTACTCATGAATATTCGTGTGCCGAGGGCAGTTTGCAAACTCCAAATTGATTAACATTGATTGGCTGGCACTATCTCTTTAATATATACACTAAACATATCTGTCCTAATCGAGACTGACTGTCGCCAATTTATCGTCAATCTGCCGCCTATTGAAGAGACTGCTGAGGCAACCCTTTCCTTCAGGAAGAGGGAGATGAAGTCAACATTTAATCAGGGGTGGAGGGGATGATCGAGGGAGCACCTGCAGGATTCGAAAGGGTGGAAGAAATGAGGGGGTTAAGGGGGTGGCTCGCCTGATTCGTTACATTCGCCGTCTGCGCGTATAAAGTGATTGGGGAATTGGGGAGACCTCAAATGAAGCTCTGTGTCCCTGAATCTGGAAAGGAAGATGCAAATCTCAAGCTTCAGAATGGGGAATTTTACTTTCTTTCTACCCACCTCTTTTTTTATTTTCCCTAAGAAAAGGGATTTTGCGTTAGTTACTGTTCTGGAAACATGCTCGAGAAGTTAGATTTTTCTTTAAATCAGGTTACGCGTGTATCGAGATTACTTCAGAAAGGAGAACAAGAGTTAAGAACTTATTCTTCTGAATATTTATTTTCTAGTAACGTTTTTATATTCTGAATGCTTCCTTGTTGCTAGGAAGATACTCGAAAAATGCACAGTATCATACATATATTAAAATTATTTTTGACTAAAATTTTTAGTAGCACTCTGTGGAGAAAATAAAGTACGTGTATAGGGTTATGAAATTTAAAGAATTGTTTTTTGCTAATTTATGTGCATGTAATCTCCTGTGAATTTTATTTCCAAATTTTTTTTAAAAATAAATACCTAAAAAAAGTAGATAATTTTTCATGTGTATTTACTTCTCGCATTAAGAATGAAAATGTAAATTTAATTATGATTATGTCAATTTCCATTCTAAAATTTATAGTATCAAGTAAATTTCATGAATGTTAATTTTATATAATTATTTTAGTTGTATATCTTTTAGATTTTTTTTTTCATTTTTTTTTCCATTATAGTATTTTATCATAAATTTGTTTTTTAAATATGTTGTATTTTTGAAAAATGAAAATTTTAAAAATCATTGTTGTTTTTAAATTAATAATTTTATTTAATCTGAATTATAAAATGAGTATTTATTAATTTAACTATTAAATACATTAAAAAAGTTTTAAGTTCCTATAAAAAAACACTCCAAAACAGATAAAATTAAATTTTTTTTTTTTTATTTCAATGACTTAACTAACCTAGATGTCCATTATAATCAGTAGTATAATATTTATCCATTTACCTAATATTTATTTCATTTTAAACTGTGCAATCTTATTAATATTAGAGAATTATCAGTTTTGTAATACTACAATGAGTGAAAAATAGGAAAAAAAAATACTAATTGTTAATAATCTTATTTTATCAGCATTAATATATTGGAAATAATTAAAAGCACAAGGAGAAATTTTAAGAAAAAATTAAAAAAAAATATAGAAAATTTTTATTTTTAAAAAAGTTTTAATTTAATTTTTTTTTTTGTTAAATGGTTGTGTTACAAATATTAAATAATAAATTTTATTTATAACACAAATATTTCGCAAAAATCTAAATATATTTAATAATCACCATTTGAGTATTACATGATATTATAATTTATAATTGTAATAAAATTAATTAAGAAATTGTTTTATTATGGTTTTAAATTAAAATTTAGTAAAATTTAAAATTCCCATTGAAATTTAAGTGGGAAATTTAAATTTGACCGAACTGCATTTGACCAAGTATATTAAGTTCTTCACTTAGCGTGTCTGTTAAGATAAGCTGAATGAAAAATAATTAAAAAAAATTATTTTCATATTATTATAAAAATAATAAAATGTCCTTAATTTTTCAGAAAATTGATTTCGTCAATTTTAAATTTTCAGTAGGTATATTATGGGATGTTAATGATTTGTATTACATAAATAGATTGTAGTTTGACATTTAAATCAAAATTTAAATTTAAAATTCTAATTGAAGTTTTTTACAATTTGCAATTTAGTATTGCAATTGAATTACAGTATGTAATAAGCATTTAAAATGTATGTCGAAAAAAAACTTTTTGAAATATTTAAGAACTACCAGATCATTTTTTTTCTATTACAAAATAAGAAGAACTGATACAAAATATTATATTCTGGTTGATATTTTATATGTGGAAACGTACTTATTTTTATGATTAGCAATTGCTAAATACCAATTAATTGTAATTGTAATAACCTCAATCATTTCATCATCAAATCATAATCTAATTTTGAATAATAGAATTTTGAGCTCATTTTAAGCTTCATCTTGAGTAAAAAAATCTAGTGAAACACTTTATAATAAAAAATATTACAACAACCGAGATATCTCGGGCTATTCTTTAATTCTAATCTATATGAACCCGATATAACTCGGTTAGTTCAACCACAGTTACAACGAGTTGACTCATATCAGTAGATTAAGAAGACATTAATCAAAATGTTCAAAGTCTTTTATATCCGATCATTTATTTATTTTAATAAAATAATATCGTGTTTATTAGTTGCTAAATTACTTATCTAATTCTTAAAAAAAAATTGAAATTTAATGGCCTTTAATTTCTTCATATATCTGAATTGCAGGAAGATTAAAAGCACTTAAAAACTTGTCCCCATAAAAACACTTTTAATCGCACTTCCTTTTTTCAATTAAATAAAGCTGCTACGAGAGAAATCTCCCGTACTTACCAAAGGAAGCCCTGGAGTGGTCCTTTTATATCCATGAAAACCCTAGAGAGAAGTGAACTACCCTAGGCCTCTTCTCTCAGCACAAGGGCCCTCGTGCGTTTTATGATCAAGAGCGCCTCGCTTCCTATTGTACTAGAATAGAAAGAAAGGAGCAACTTCGGGTCGCAGAGAAGATAGATTAGTCCGCCTCTACCTAAGTTAAATAATATTGGAAAGAATGTGGCATGTTGTCGATTTGTTGAGCTTTTTCAAAAGCAACCAACCGTGTTTTCGAAGGTTAGATTAATACCAACCTTTGAATTACGTATACACTGGTCACATGATTGCAATTTGTTTTTAGTGCTCTATTTTTTGGGATTTTACACCAAGATTCGAACTTACTTAATATTTAAAAATATATTTCGACACTGAAGATTTTTAAAATTGGGTTGAATTAATGTCAAAAAAAAATAATGTTCTGGTAAATCAGTTGTTACACTTTTATTCCACTTTTTTAAGTGCTGCATTTTTCCTGATATGTTTTATAAATTTAGGTCAAGATTTAAATTGTTTGGTTATTGAAAAATATATTCCAGCACCAAATCCATTTATTTTGGTGTTTAATTTAGTTCTTGTTCTTTTTCATACGAGGGTATTAACCTAGGACTTATAATTTAAAGGGGATTTTCGAATCATTGCAAGCATCCATAACCATAACTGTTGAACCGAAAGTTAAACCACTATTCCTTTCAGCTGCCTACTCAGACTAAATACGGTTAAAGTTAGTGGTGACAATATGTGAAAAGCAACTTTCCACATTTGAATATACAAACTATATTTGTTCCTGCATTGCGGTTTTTTGCATGAGGATTTAAATTAACGTATTACTTGCAAATCAAGGATGCTTAAAGCTATATAAGACGAATGGAGTAAGAACAATTGTTTGATCATAAATTTAAACTATTAGATAATGAATAACACATAACAGTTATTATAATATTTTTCAATATATTGTAAGATGAATTATATCAAAGGAAATAAAACTATGAACCAGAACCGAAAAAGGATACTTCAAACTGACTTATTTTATATAGGAAACTGAATTTTTTTTTCTTTATCGATAATATATTATTATAATAAAGCTATATAACCAGGAATGAATATCACGGTATTGTAAAAGCCTATCGGCATTACTATTTATCGATAGTATTTGTCGATAACATATTGTTATAATAAGATAATATATACCAGAATAAATATCATGGTATAGAAAAAATCTTATCAGAATTAACCGAATAATAAATTTAATTCATAATATTGAATAAATTATTAATTTCACCTAAAATGTTTCCAAAAGTTATGTTTCACAAAAAATGTCATAATATGATCTTCCAACCTAAAATCAAAGATATTAGATTGAAAAATATTTTTTGTGAACTTTATTCAAGTCATAATCAATCGAATTGAATTAGAGGAAATCGAAAACCAAATTGTTATTTTTTGATATAATTCACCAAAATCTATTATATGAGCTGAGATTAATTGCAAATCAATAGTAGATGTAGAGAAACAATTGATTATTATGTATAAACACAGTATATTTAAATATATTTTATTTATATGTTATAAAACACTCTATTCAATAAATTAATTTATATGAGAATAAACTTATATAAATAGAATTAGTTTCTAACTTATAGATACCAATATAAATATCAAAAACAACCAAAAATCAAGAAAAAAACTGAAACCTTTAAAATATTTTCATCATTTATGTGATTAAAAATAAATATTGGGAAAAGTTAAGCTGATATCATAGAAATATTTTACAAATAAAGAAATTTAATAAAAAACACATTTATTTTCATAGGTTGTTTACGTTTTTAACATCACGATAAAAAGATATTAGAATTATTATGAAAGTAGTTTTCATCTTAGATTTCAATCTCTAAACGGATTAAATGACTTTAAATTTTTTTTTCATGAATGAAATCTTCTCTTTGACAAAAATGATTATTGGGAAACGTATTTTGTAATTATTTTAATATCGAATTACTTTTAAATAAAATTATTTGATGTTTTTCCAAAGTGTAAAGAATAAAAAACTAATGGAATCTAGCTAAGAAAACCCAATTACGGACTCTTTTCTTGTCTGTTATCTTACACAAAATATTTATTTTTAATAATATTTATAAATAAATATTTTTTAAAAATGGAATTAAATATTATTTTTATATTAAATTTGTTATTAAAATCGATGAGCTTTGCTTTTGCTTTCATTTAAAAATGTAACACTTTTAATTAAATTTTTTCAAAAAATGTAACACAGTAGATAAGTTTTACATTAATAAGATAATTATACTTTAAATACAAATGATGCTTTTTAAATCTTTATTCATTGTATTTTGTTACATTTATATTTTCCTTTAATTAAAAATGTTGATATATTATTGCTTCTTAGCAGAGCATGAGGTATGCCAAATGTTTTGATGTTTATGAGAAACGTTTTGATATTGAAAATAGGATAGATTTTTTATTTTATTTAATATTATTTTAAATCTTTCTCTAGGAATAACTAACTTTGCAAGAAATGAATATTTTTTATTGAAAAATTATTTTATAGAAGTATTTTTAAAAATTTCAATTAAATAATTTTATAATAAAAATAAATTTTTAGGTTAAAATAGCATTTAATGTTATATAAGAAATTACTGATACTAATTTTTCGCAAGATACTTATAATTTTTTATGAAAAACTACACTATAATATCTACATCTTAATACAAGTTCCATCTGGATAACTTATTGTATCATATGACTATCTGTATCATTTTGTATTTAGCATCCGAATTTCTTGGATTTGAATTGAATATTTGACTTTAAAGAAATAAAATATTTTTGATGTTGAAGTTCCATTTAGTTTTTTTGTGTTTATGTTGTTCACTATGAGAATATTATATATAAACCACTGGACCATTTCGATGTCTTTTATTTCGTTTAATCTGTTATAAGTAAAATTCCTGAAAGAAGATAAATAAGATATATATAGATATAATATGAGATAAATTCCTGAAAGGTGATAATATCAGAGCAAATAGTTAACTTATAACGTCTCATCCGTATTCAACAAATAATTATAAAGAGTAATTGAAAAATTTTGTGGTATCCGGAATATTATATAACATTTGCACCATTATATTAGCAAGATGATAACACTGAAATCTTCTTGAAATCTTCTGTCTTGCTTCCTGATATGTGTCAATATTGTACAAACATACATAAAATTTTGTAAATGCCAGGCCTCTTAAAATTCTTATTTGGAGAAAATGTAAATTATTCTGTTGATGAAACTGAGAGGCATTTAACCCCTTAAGGCATTTGCCCGTGTCTGACACGGGCGAATGTCATTGCCACATGCTTGTCTCACACGGGTGCTTTTGTTATTTCTAATGCCCGTCTCAGACCCATTCCAGTAAAACTAGATAGGCTAAATTATATGCCATCTATATTAATATTAAATTATAATTAAACTTTTAACATAGATGGCATATGGATAATTTTTGGAAGTTTTTTCGCAAAAAACTCGTGCTTTAAGGGGTTAAACATATTTCAACTAGAATTCTGTATTGATTTGCAATAAAATACTCTTAGATATAGACAAAATCTTGCTATCTTGCTGTTGTTAATGGAAAGGGTGATATATATATATATATATATATATATATATATATATATATATTACTGCTTTCTACTTTGTACTCTCTCTTCTCCTTGATAAATATGTCAGAGTGCGTTTTTTGGTAACTCCCATACTGCTGGTAAATGTAATAAATTGCTGAAGGGAATTTCTTGCAGTTTGATAAATTTCTTGCCCTGTGATAACTTTTTATCCATGAGGAATTATTTGACGGAAACCTATCCTTTAAAAGGGGTTTTAAACTACCACAAACAATCACTCTTGAAGTAGCTGTCAAACTGTTAACAATTAAACTGCAGCAGAGAGGATGCTAATCATTTAACTCCCAAGCATTAAAAGAAACAATATAAAATGATTTTATTAATGAAAGGAAATACAAATCTAATGTTTTTATAATAATCATAAGGTGTTACCACAAAAGCTATTTCATTGTATATTAGTTTAGATAAAAGGGGGAAAAGAAATCTAATATTTTTGCGCGAACTTCAAGTCTTCATATACATGTTTTTGATTACCTTTGAGTGATTTGAAACTGTTTTGTGGCTGATCTTTAGCTTCTGGACTGCAAACATGCTGGTCAACTTCGGAGATTTCATCGATATTTCCGACGATGGGCCTATCTGTTTGAGGCGTATCTTTAACATCAAATGTACCTGAATGGAATCGATGAAACCAAAATTATACGTCGTTGGCTGTTTCAGTATCGAGACCACGCACACTATTCCCGATTTTCAACTGACAGTCTTGTATTTTCGCCTTTATATGACAAAAACTGTAAATGACTGCTTTTTCTCTTTGTTGACTTCCATTTTTAACACCTTGTATCTTATAAATAAATGGACAAATAAAAAACAACAAAATATGTTTCTAATGCGAAATGTGATCTTTCCAACGAGCATGAATCTGTATGATCGATATTTAATGAGATATCGAACACTACATTCATCGACCGAAAAAATAATGGATTTTTTTCCTAACTTGATGTGCGTATATATATATAATTTATTAATGATAAGCTATTTGAACTAAAGCAATAAAAATAGTTTATACATATTCCCTACAAAGGCAAAGAAGTCATAACGTAGCTTTCTATTTGACAATAACGCATTAAAATGTAATCGATTCAGATTACTGTAAACTATCCAGTTCATTGTTAACTGACCCTTACAAATCTGTAAACAAGCATTACCGTGTCTCTGTAAGCGAAATGCATGGAAATATTGCGTACCAAAGGAGGAGTTCTATTTCAATCCTCCCCCACCCCCCAATGTTCACAGGAGTTGAAAGTGAAGTCGCTTTTCAGCTGGCCAGTTTCCCCTGAATGGCGCCCAGGTAAAACGCCCCATCATCTCCCAAAAGAAGGGGGTGGGGAGAGATAAAGGAACTAAAGTTGGATTGTGGGTGGAAATCATTAGGCTTGAACTGGACAATACCCTCCCACGTGACTCTTCAAAGTTTCTCCGCCTGCAATCGCGTGCTGGCCGATGATGCTCGAAATCGGGCCGTGACCTAGCGTTTATGTATTTCATTCAGGCGCGAAATCTCTCTTAGGCATTATTATTATTATTTTTTTATGTGACGTGCCCTTGTTAAATTCGAAACTTCAGCTCGTTAATTTTACGCTCACAATTCCCTACTGATTATATTGATTCGAGTTGCATGGCGATATAAGAAGAAGTATATTGTTGTTACTATTTGCATTCACCCGTCTGATGCATTGTGCCTCTTTGTTCTGCGTGTGGAATTTTCCAATAATCTAATCAAGATATTGTGGTTCACATTATTGTTAAAATGTTTTCATCTGCTGACCACGAAGTCTTTTATTCTTTCTTAGTCCTTATTTTTTTCAGCACATGATTATTATTTTAATCTCTTAAATTTGGAAATTTAGGATCTGGTTGTTTCTTATTAAATGATGAAATAAAATCTTATTAAATGCTTATTAAAATGTGGTGATCCTGAACTGAAATGACACAAATACTTAGATTTTTGTTTATCACAGTCTAGTTAATCCTTATTTTTGGCACTTAAATGTTGATTTTAGATTAATCATAGATTTTTGAAGTTTCCTATCTTGTTAATTTTTATTGCTGAATATTCACTAAAAGGATAATTCACAGAAACTAAAATGATCTAAAAGTTAATAGATCTTACAGTGTACAAGTTTTTCATAGCTCATCTATATCGGTTTTGACATTCATTACTACTAAACAAATATCCTTATGTATTTTAAGCTAAATTAATTCACAAAATATTTTAAGGTGTTAAATAAACATCGTCTAAACGCTTAAAAAAAACTCAATAACATTAACAGTATGAGTTGAAATATTATGTGTCTTAAAAGCATATTTGATGCCTTATATTTATTTTTCCATTGGATCTTGGATGGTCACTGTACAAACCATTTAAATCAGAACTTGATTTAAATGGTTGTTTCTGTGGCAATCAGCTCAGTAGTTCATGAGTTCGGTTCTTAATACAGTGTGAGAATGCTTACAGTGATTCGGAATCTACTTTAAATTATATTTCCCAGTTCCATCAGTCTTGATGGGAAATAAGTGACCGTAAATTAATAAATTAATCAAACTAAACTTCTGCTCCTTCTTAAAGAAAAGATATTAAGTACAATTTATAATTTCAATTGTCTTTGCTATTTTTTCTGACAGAATCATAATTCTGCATGATAATCAATAGTTCTTAATATAAATAGACTACATAACCTGGTTTGCAACTTTTGTTTTTTAAGTCAAGAGTTCATGGGTTTAATTCCTACCTGACTTGTGGCTCGGTATTTATAGTTAAAGTAGCTCAGAATCCATTTAAAGCTTATGGTTTCAATCGAATTAGTCCTTTTGTACAGAAAGTGGCAGTGATATTACTAACAAACAAACAAAGCTGTATAGATCGAAATTTAAAATTTTAAACTCATATACAACCCCTCATGCTTCGGGCAGAAGGATTCTTCTCTGCCTTCTTGTTCGATATTTCGTTAACCACTCTCGCTGCCCATCGATCTCGCCAGTGGAAACGGTTTCCGCAAAAGCAGATTCAAGCGAAAATCGGACAATAGGCACGCTGCTGCCTTTCCTTACAACATTTCCGATATTTCTCCTACTGCATTTCGCTTGCTTCCCCTTTCATGGGGGGTGCGGCCGGGTGGGAGGGAGCGGAGCTTTGCCCCTTTTCACTGGCAACGGTGCGTTCATCGTTTTAAATGTTTCCTATCTGTGGAAAAGGGTGGAAGGAGCTCAAATTTCTAAGAGATGGAGTCCTCCCAATTTGCTTAATATAATATTAGTGAGGTTCTCCTGCGTGTTGTTGCCGCTTTTACTTTTGATGTTATAGCCCAACATGCCATCTGGTCCTGGCTCAGAAAGCAAATCATTTCCTGGTAACTCATTGGAAAAGGATTTCATACTGCCTTTCCACTTCTCACTCAAGCATCTTTTCAGTACAAATATGTTTATTGTTGCAAATATTGATGAATTTTGCAAATTGTAATCACTTCAGAAATTCCATATCGAATCTTATGTACAATCTTAAGTAAAAATCCTGATGAATTTTGTTCAGTGATATACAAAACTCATTATATTATTTTGATTAACGTCCGATTGAAATTGCATATTCAGTATTAGTTTTAGCTAAACATTATAAAGAATTTTGCAGTATGGTGCTTACCTAAGATTAGAATTATCATTTCAGAGATGCAGATTGAGTGTGATTTGCAATCTTAAGCAAATAACATAACAAGATTTTGCTTAAGTTTTTTTTTTTTTTTTTTAACATAGTCAAGATTGCAATTTTCAATACCTCAGATTTCCTCTTTGAGTTAAGTATACAATCTTCAATAAGCACGATATAATTTTTCCCATTTACACAAGGATCAAAAGAGAGATTAAACATCAACGATTGCATCATTCTGTCCTGATTATCAATCACAAATGTTTCATTATCTTTCAACGATATGTGTTGCACAATGATGCTTGCTACACAGAAGATTTGGCGCAAGTTGCTATATTGAATTGAATTGGTAACTTTAAGACAATAAGTTTTGAGTTATAATGTACATTTAAGGTTTAGAATATGAATTATTACCTTAGAGCTGGTTTTCGATACAATTATTTAGGTAAGACTAATAAATTTTTATATTAGTTGGTTGGTAACTTTGAGACTTTTATCAGCAGTTATAGCTATCGTCTCCAGTGATTCCAGAAGTATTATCTACTTAGAATCTGTTAAGAAATAATAAAAACTTTAATAGAACCCTAAAAGATTTATGATTTTTTACAATAAATTTTAGGTACTGTTTATGAGATAGATTTTTTATCAGGTAACCTTAATTTATTCAAAAATTATTTTCTAATTTGTATGTTTCAATTGAGATAAAATATAATAAACTAAACATAAGGAATTGTATTTGATATTGAATTTGTTATTGCATTTGTATTGGAGACAACAGGATCTTAGAATCTTTTTCTTATCTCTGAATTTTTTAGTGACAAATTATTCTTTAGATATAGAATTTTATTTGTAGCGATGATTCTAACTCATAAAAGAATTTTCAGTTGATTCTTGGTACTACTTAAATGCTTAAATTTTTTTTTTTATCCTTAATTTTTCTAAAAATTTTGTTAATTCAGAGTTTTACATTCAGGGGTCTCTCTTAAGAAAAATATTAAGACTTTACTTGAATCTTATAACCAGAAAAAAGGATTAGAATTATTTATTTTTCTTTTTAACATAAGCTTAAGACTATGATACTTATTTTTAAATAATTGAAATTTTAATTTTTTTCCTACAATTTTAACTACGGAAAGACAAGTGCTTAATTCTAAAATATATATTGTTAATATGCAATTTTAGCATATTTAAGTTACATAAAAATGTCTTTTTCTTCATAAGAGTATACAAGTATATTGCTACTCCGTTTTATAAAAAATCATTTGTAAATTAAACAGAATGAAAATTTTAATTACTTAAAACTGAAAAATCACATAAGAAAGTAACATAAAGTTTAAAAATTTGATGGAAATATAGTTTCACGCTTCTTTTCCATTTTTTACTAAATAATTCTTCATCTTCGGAATCAATTAAATTTTAAAGGAATTGTTACAAACAAAAATATTCAATTCATAAATTTCTACTCAATTCCGTTAATTTCTTTTTTTTTTATTTCGTTGGGTGCAATAAGAGAAAGTAGTCAATAGGTGTAAAACTAACATGTTTTCTTAATCTTTAGAAATAATCTTTCGAATTTAGAAACATTCTGTAGTATATTTTCTTCCGTTGTATTGTACGATTTCATATTAGAACTACTTAATAAAAAATGTGGTAAATTGTTAAAAGAAAAATAGATTTTATTTTTACGACTTTATTATTGAAGGAAGTATTTTCTTTTATTGTCCTCCGTCATCTGTATCAATGTTTCATCTATAACCTACCAATATATTTTTGAACTAGATATAATTGGATTATCAGTTTCATTATCCGGGTTCTCTTTACCCCCTTCTTAATTCCATTCCATTAATTACCTTAAATTGAATTAGTCTACTTAGATGTGGTTGGAAATCTCCTCACCCAAATTGATTTTT
Source organism: Latrodectus geometricus (assembly GCA_026290005.1). NCBI lineage: Eukaryota > Metazoa > Arthropoda > Arachnida > Araneae > Theridiidae > Latrodectus > Latrodectus geometricus. The sequence goes on from JAPDSC010137402.1 coordinate 155,613, forward strand.
ACTCTCCAAGACGCTATGTATCTTTCGATTACACAGGGAAGTTGTCAGACTGATTATTCTTCGAGTTGCCTCACCTATGGTTAATTAATTTATCCACGGAAAAGACACAAGTGGGAGCCCTTTCTCGCGAAAAATCCTCCCCCCATCTCGTTCTTACAACCTAATCGCTGCTCCACCCCATCCCCCATCGGACGTCAGAAGCGATCCCATCAAACACACTTCATAATATCGTGGAAAACTTGGGAAACCTCTCACTGGGGGCGCCACTCACTCCAAAAGTGCCTTTCGTGTTAACTCATTAATTAACTTCTCTTAAATGACGCGTGAAAGATGTAATACAAGGTGGAATCGATAAACTATCGACCCGAGAGAGGTCCTCCATTTAGGCGAAGATGTTGAAGCAAAAATGGAGAGCTCTGTCCTTCATTAAGAGCCACCACCTCGCCAGATGAGGATGAAGCGCTTTTTGAAAGCTTTTAATTAACAAAACTGATTTGTTTTACCTCTTTTAACTAGTCCCCCTCTCTCTTCCACTCCTATTGTTTCGATGGGGAAGTAAGAGATTGAAAAAATTTGTTACAGCAAATTTACTGGTACATGTATAACACATAATGAACACCTCTAAACTTTGGATAACGATAAGTTATATGTTAACTGAATTTTTTTTCTGAGAGTTTGTATACTGTATAGAAATATTGATATACAGGAAAAAAGTGTTGGATCTATTTCAGTGTGAAATATACATTTTTTTATTTTCATTCTTTTGTTAAATAATAAATTTGTGTGAGTTATGCTAAGAAATTTAGCTGAAATTATATAATATTTATGCTCTTTAACAAATCTTAACTATTAAATATAATTTAATAATTAGAATCATAAATTATTAAATTAGTATATAACTAATTTAATTATTTACAATCCTAGTTACTAAATTATTATTTCTTAATAATTTAATAATTAGGATTGTAAATACTTGAAAAAAAGATCTTTTTAAAACATGTAAAAGCAAAGACATTTGATGTACCGAGAAACCAGCGACAGTAAGGTTCAATATAAATGCCAGGTGACTTTGAAAAAATGCCTAACTTGTCAGATCTAAATATACTTTGTATTAAAGTTTCTTATAAACAACCAATAAACATGATAATCTGTGAAAATAATAAAAAATTTATGCTGTTGTTGCTTATCCTCCTGGTGCAGGAAAGCCCACACCAGGTCCAGAAGATCTGGAATAAGGTAGCATGGAGCTTCTTTTTTTGGAGAGGTACCACAAGGGCAAAAGACTGACTTGACCTCTGAACACACATGCCACAGGTACCCGTTTATAGGGTAGGCAACCATTCATACTCCATTCAAAGGACAAAGACAAAGACAGAAAGGACAAAGACAGGATAGAGAGAGAAAGAGAGAAAGTACATCCATGCCCGAACTGGGATTCGAACCCAGACCTCACTATCCACAGTCAGGCATGCTAATCACTAGACAGAGTAGGTGACAGAAATTTATATATCATTATAATCAAATTGGAAATGGATTTTTGGAAATTTTATCATCAACTCATAAAGACTGAGTTTGAACTTTTTTACTGATTAGTAATTTATAATTTTTTTCGTAAGACCAAAACCATCTTTAAATATATCCGTACAATTTCGAAGGTTATGACATTCAATTCATTTGATTCCTTTTTTAAAATTGATTGAAAAGAAAATTTTATTTTGGAATTCAATTTCAACTTGGTAGTTTTTTGTTTTGCTAGTAAAATTATCAAATTCACAAACCAATTTTTATATAAAAGCTTTCTTAGTTCCTCTTTGAAATGCAGGCGTCGTCTCCAATCTTTCAACTAAGACGAGTGTTTAATACACATGCCATGCAGAGAAGGCGCCAGAGTGTAGTACCATACAAAATATAATTCAAACTGCAAAAGCTTCTCCTACCCGTACATTTCGCATTCTTGATCCTTCAGTATAATATCAAAGCAAAGTAATATTCTTTTGGCGACACTGTTTAATTCCAGATGCCTGGTATTTTGAAAGTTTGGTATTTGTTTACTCGGCACACCCATCACCACCCAGCGAATAAGAAATAGAAAGGATATATCAAATTTTCTCCCACCCCGCACCCTTTTTTCATCTTACCGCTTCTTCTTTATCTTTCTCTTCTGTATGCATAGGAAGATGGAAAATGTGACCATAGCAAACGCTATTGTTTTTGAGTGCAGATAAAGCTGTTGAATTCTATCTTTCGTATACTCACCATTTCATCTCGCCGCCATGTTTGGTTTCAATTCTTCAGCAAAATCTCATTGCTTTCATGTCATAAAATTCTTTATCTAGCCATCTATTTATATTGCTTATTTCTTTCAAAAAAAATTCATTGAAAATAATCATTTCTTTAGAAGAGAATTAGGATTTCATTTATCATAAATTCTACTAACAATGCATTTATGATTACCAAGAAAATCTTGAAATCAAAATAAAATTGTGTTCACAGCTTAAAATTTGATCTTAATCATGATTGAATCTCCGAAATTACATATAAATGGAAATGGCTATAATTTATTTTAATTTCATTTACAAGGCTTGGTTGAATAGATTTACTCTTTTAAGCTAGATTTGTTTTTACATCTATTTAATATTTTTTCTCATTTATTTTCCAAACTAAAGGACCACACAAGATGATTATAATTTTAAAATTATGATCTCATTTAAGTTTTGCCAAATACGCAATGCTTATGATTCGGCATGTAATAAGATCGAAACAAAACTGCTTCTTACTATTTAAAGCAAATATCTTAAACAATGTCTAATTTGAAATATACACATAAATAGAACTGCTTTCTAATATTATCAATAAGTTTTTCTTACAAATCTATTTTCTGATAAATCATTGTTCCAATTCTATGATCTTGCTTTGCTTAATGTATTATTTCTACAATTATTTAGTTATCTGTCATAAGCCTTTCAAAGAAAATACCATTGAACCTTATAAAAATAATTTTTCAATAAAAGATTAAGTAACAAAAGTTTAAGTAGATCGTGAAATATATTTAACCCTCTTACCACACGAGTAATTGATATATTAATGATAACTTTTTTTTTCGTAAATCCAGTCCATGACATACAGTCTTGTAGGTATTTGAAATGTATTTTTCCATTTTTTACAGCCCCTATTTAGTTTTATCTTTTTTAAAATTTCAGTACTTTTTTGATGATGTGTATATTGTATTTGTGCATATGTGTGTAAATTTACTTATTATCTTCATGAACTCTGACATTAAATCACCACAATGTTCAAAGTGCTTTTTTGCATCTTTCAACCATAAGCTCTTGTAGTCAAATCTCTAATTTTCTTTTTTCATTCATTAATTTCTTCTTGACATTGTTTATACGTTTGTACATACTGCAATTCTTCTTATTATCTTCATAAATATTGACATCAAATCTTTTGGAAGTTCAAAGTTTGTAGGATTTTCACCTTTTCATGCATAAATATTCCCCACTCAATCCCAAATCGGTTTCTTCTTTTTAAACAATAAATTTTATGTCTTTGTTGTGGGGAAAAAAAGAAGAAAGAAATGGGTACTTACTTCTTTTAGCTTTTGCAACCTTGAAAGTATACCAACATACATAAGGGACGCTTTTGTTTACAAAAATAAATCTTCTCCGAACTATAAATTGCCTACATATCTTTTATTTGACTTGTGTGCATTAACGTTTCGCGGCCACTTCTTTATCTACCAATTACTGTTTTAAAGCGCTGCGTCGATGCACGAACATTCGTGCATTCTGGAAGGGTGTGCGAAATGTAGCTTCTCCAGTTACGAGATGGCAGCGCTGTTAATGTCCCCGGATCACGGCACTGGAGCGGTCATTTCGGAAACAAGTTATAATTTAAACGCAATGTCACATTCGTCGCGTGAGAAAATAAGCAGAGTTTTAACAAGTAAAGCGCGTGTCAGGAAAAATCCCATTGCTTTACTCCCCAGATTTATTGTTGGTGTTGAGTGTGAGTGTTAATTTATGTCGTACATTTCATTTCGGTTGAATCGAATGTGGAAGGAATGCAAATGAAATGGCACTCTGCGGGTTTGGAATGCCCTGCGAACCGCTTGGAACTGTCACATTTCTTTAGACTTTTATGAAGTCAGTTTGCTTTCCTTTTTTCTCGACTTATTTCAGGTTTAAATTAATGTATCATTATCAAAATCTGCTGTGTTATTTTATTAATTAATTATATTTTTATAGTTTTTGCTACGATGATTGTTAAATGCGTGACTGGATTTTTATTCTTGCGTTTGTCAAGGACACTAGTCTTAAGGCTAGCATGCTCTGTTCCTAAAAAGAAGTCATAAATTATCAGCTCAGATTTAGAATTTATTACTTAATCCTGGTTCAAAATATGAAATATTACCATCAGGAATACTTTGAAATCTATTTTAAATTTTTTCTCAATATTCAATATGTAGCTCTAGTGTATACAAGCATAAAATTAGAAAATGGAAAGCTAGTTTTACTCATTTTTTTAACAGTGCTTTTATGCTTTTTTTACAAAATTTCTTTCATTATTTATAAAATAATCTCATATTTTGCGGATCATTTAGGGTTTAACTTGTTAATGAACCTAATATTTTCATGTATCACAAAATTTCATACAAATTTAAATTTTTTATAGGATATTTTTACAAATGTTACTTTAATAGTTGTTCCTGATACATTTCAAACAAATTTTTAAGATTTGTGTCAAATATTTAATGTAAATTATTTGATAATTAAGTTCTTAATAGCTCATTTCCATACTTTAGTTTCAAATCAAGTCCAACAATTTTTGGGAAAATGTTTTTTTATTTCATATATACAATACTATTTTTTTCATAGAAACAAATGAGAACATGAAAAATTAATAATATAAAATGAATGAAATTTATATACGTATATGCTTTTTTTACAAAATTTGTTTGATTATTTATCAAATAATCACATATTTTGAGGATCATTTA
>JAPDSC010137402.1:160711-171416 GCA_026290005.1 Latrodectus geometricus
TATATATATATATATATATATAAAGAGAACTAATAAATTTAAAAAGGCAATATACATATACTAATTTTTACTTTCATAGATCCCTAATGCATACATCATCGCCTTAATTAAGAGTTATATGTAAGCGAAAATCAATCATTATTATGGCTTTTGCACATAATATAAAATGGTTTCCATTATTAATAATTATTCTAATGCTATAAGAAGTTTAATTTTGAAGTTTCTTTTATTATAGTTAGTTTATTGACAACCAAACAGCTATCTTTTCTAGAAATATGTCGCGATTTTTTGCATAAAAATTGACAATTATATTATTAGAGGATGTGCTTATATTTTGTAAATGAGAAATAATAAAAGAAAAACTTTTGATATTGCTTGCCCAAAAATACTTGCTCGCCGAACAGAAATCAATATCCATTTTTTAATATTTGAAATACTGAACATCTACTTTATTGGAATCCTATTCATCTAGACCAATATATGTCTGGTTGCATTAAAACTGCAACCATGTGTTAGAAATCTTAGTACCAGAAGTCTGTCATATGATTTGTAAGACTTGCTGAATGTTGCTGAGTTCTAGTATGTTATCTCGTGGATAATGGATGATTACACGTCGAAGAGATAAAATTCGGAAAACCCTCGAGCACCATCTCAGATGTACATACATAAATTGAACTAATACTATTGGCTGAAATTGAACAACATCTTCCATTCTGATTTGTTTATCGCTCAATAATCTCATTTTTGCGTAGGAGTCGATTAAACCAAGCCCTTCTACTTAAAGTAGCTCTTTCGCACTATTTTGAAGATATGAACCCCTGATATGGTTATTGAACTTACATACTACTGAAACGAAGGCCCCGGTGTTAACCATTCGGCTGGAAGTTCTGTTCTAATCTTGCCCAATCTAAACACAATTTGTTTTTAATTATATTCTTGTAAAAGCTGCTTATGAAAAGAATCATATGAATGAGTCAAGCCTTTACCAAAAAAGCAATAACCTATCCCAAAATAAATATTTTAAATCTTATAAAACAATTAAAATAATTACATTAACTGCCTTTCATTTAGACGCTTACATTATTATTCCTAGTTTGATTAAACATTTCCCAACACCTAACTGTAAAGTAGCATTTGTTATAAGCCAAAAGCACTTGCAGCAAGGTAAGACGTTTAAAGTAGAGGTTCGGGAATCCAAAATGGCGCCGGGTTATTTGCGTTGCGATTTAGTATCCCGTGGGGGTGAAGTATCGTTGACATTCGATCAGAAAGGAAAATAGAGTTGTCGAATCGATCCGCCGGAGGAGGGGGGGGCGGAATAAAAAATGCTTTCTACATCTGCAGCTCCCATAAAACGCAGCTACTGTTCTTGCCTTGCTAGGAAGAAGAAAAATAGCTCTCGCTTGCTACTTTTTGTCTTCCCATATGGCGCTTTGGTATTTTCATGGGATATTTTAAATCCTATTTGAAAATGGTATGTGTTAACGGTAAAAGAACTGCTTACATAAATTAAAATGGATATTTTGCGGCTGGGATTTTAAATATAGGAATATGTTGGATTATTGTATTTTAAGTTGAGAATCACTAACAATCAAATATAAATTGTCAGCTGTTTTCTGGTGCATAGATTCTTTTAATGAATCGTCATTTGTACGTTAACAGCATATTCGCAGTAATTTTCCCCTGATTTTAAAACTTATAAATACTAAGAAATCCGAAATTTGTTTTATGAAATAAATTCAAAATTATGATAATTTTTTGACTAATAAATATGTAATTAATTTTATCCTAGTTTTGAGTTCACTTATCTATATTAGTAATTTTATCCTATCTTTAAATTCGCTTAAATATATTAGTAATTATATCCTAGCTTTGGATTTACCTAAATATACCAACTTAGGTTCACTATAATGCAATTGACTTATCATTAAAACTTTCAGAAAGCGATAAAGATTTTGGAAAGTAAGTTGAGTTCAGAATTGGGGGCCAGTCAAAGAAGTTGAATGCCTATTTGTTAAACACTAGAGTACATGTGCAATTTATCGATATGGAAATACAGCATACGATCGATGTTTCCTTGCCCCCCCCCCCATTTTCCTCTTTCCCTGAGAACCCCAGACTGGGAATGAATTATCACTTTTCCAGTTGGCAGCAGCATCTGCAACACAAACGAACACGGAGAGAATATTTGTACCAGTTCCTAGTCCATATTCATGAACTTGAGCCGAATCGTCTGCTTCAAATATGACGTAAGAGGTAAAAGGCCCACACTTCCCGATTCTGGCTTGAGATGGAAAAATAACTCGTCCAAACACGCCCGCCTCCTAAAGAAGAAGAAAAAAAAAAGGCAGAAAAATTGCGATGGTGTGTTCGTGCAAGGTGCGAAATGGGAAAAGGATATGATTTCTTTATTTGTTTTGCGGAGCATATTTTCTGAAGTAGTGGAAGTTCTTCTGCTCGATTTCTTAAAAGAAATCGATCGTGAATTTAGTAAATTACTTAGCGGAATGTTTCGCTTTGGAATTCATTTCGTCGTTATTAGCGATGAAGGAAACATCATTCGTCAAACCATGTGATTACGTTTTCGATAGTTTTTATTTATCTTCTTCTTACCCTTGTAAAAGTTTTCAAAATAAATTGCATTATTAATGGAAGTTTCGTGGAAAAAAATGTTAAATGTAGCAGTAGTAATACGGTACAAAATTAATTTCAAACACTGAAATTGTTTAACGTTTTTATTTCTTAAGTAATATTGGAATGCTAATTTGTTTTATCAGTTTAAATAAATTTGACATATATTAATTGATGTACACTCTTATATTGTAATATATAAAACTAACATTTTTATTGTATTTATTCTGTTTTTTTTTAATATAAATTGATACTAATTTTAAAAATCTGATCAATCTTCAAATTATTAAAAATAATATATATATATATATAATTTTTAATAATTTGAAGATTGATAAAAAAAAAAAAAAAAAAAATATATATAATTCAAATAATAACAGTTTTTAGCAAAATCTCCTATTTTTCCATCAATTACATAAGGATATTACAGATTTTTTTGTTATTTTAAATAGTATTTTAATGAATGAATGTCACTTTAACTTTTATACATTTACTATGTATTTTTAGTTAAATTTCTACTTTTATTCTTTTCGTACTATTATTGTTTATTTGGTCTATGAAGTTACCCTATAATAATGTTATTTTTTAAACACATTAATAACAATTAAATATATATTTTTACATTTTCTTGGGACTTATTTCTTGCAAATCAAAAATTTTTAATATATCCAAATGATTAATTTTTCTTAACCAAAATCATGCAATGTGATAGATATTTGTTTTAAATCCTTTATTAAAATTTTGATGCCAACCAAATATGGGAAAACTTTGATTATAATATAATATACCTTAACACTTTAACTGTTTGCACCTTGAATTAAGTATAACCGGCGTATCAATCTATAAAGTCATGTTTTATATGTTACTAAGGTACCTCACAGTTCACATTTCTTAAGCAAAATTTTGATACCTTTGTATTCATCGTCCATCCATTGAGAAACTAAATCATTTTGGTAACAATACACAAAACAAATCGTTTTTAATAAAATTAATAAATGTTGGAATACCATAATATGCCATCTAATAATCGTCAAATATAGAACTAACATTGGACAGATGTTATTGCTACCAATAAGTTTTAATAAATAAAACCTAGCCTTGAATTTTTATTTGCAATTTTAGATTATTAATTTCTTGATATAACCAACCGACGAGATGTCGTGGCATGTCACATATAGGGAGAAGAAAATTGGAATATTCTTCAAACTACCCAAACGAAATCGAGGTGCTTGAATATTCGGTGATTCAACTCGTAATATTTATATGCAAATATGAAGAATTCTATCTTTTTTCCCCCCTCTGCTGGCAACTCGCATTCTTGGATGAAACGGAACAAATAAATACACACAAACTCCCTGGTCGTGGTAAGAAGGAATGGAAAGATAAATAGAGGACAAAATTCTCGTTCCTGCGACAGATGATTTGTTTTCTCATTCGAAGGGACAGCGTCTTCTGTCGGGCTTTGTATTCATATTTATAACTTGCTCCCCAAGCTGTCACCTCACGCGCAACTCCAACATGCGGCTGTTGTCTATTTTTTTCTTATTCTCGCCTTTTTGTTTCTTTTCTGCTTTTGTCTAACCGTAAAACCAACCAAAAGAAATGTTGGCCATGTTTCGCAAATCGTCGTTTTTCCGTTGGAACAACTACTTTCGAGAAATTCATTTTCGATTCCATTGAAAAGGATCCGATTATTAACATTCGCTTTCTAAAGAGTTGTATATTTTCTTTATCCGTTTTCATTTTGGAAATGCTATAATTTACTACTTAATGAAGCTAAATACACTTGGAAGAAATTTATTGCTTATTATTTATACTTGAAAAATGTTGATGTTTTATTAAAAGCTTTATTAGATTTTGTTTCTGTTATTAGCTTCACATAAAGTGATTATGTTAAGTGATTACCAATATTAATAACTATCTGAGAAGTCAAATTTAAGGTGTGATTACAAATTCAATTGAAATATTTCATATATCATAAAATAAAGTCCCCCCCTTTTTTTTATTAGAAAAATGTAATCTGAATTTTTGGAAAATAATATTTTAATTTTCTAACTTGAATTATTACAATATTAATTCATATACAGGAATTTTAATTATAATAATTTAACAATTATTATGATGTGATATTAATCATAACATTATATAATATATCTAATAATCTACATAAACTAGCTTAAACCTACATGTTAAGAGCACCTATCTGTCTATATCTATATTTATGTATGTATATATCTATTTATCCATCTATGTATATTCTGGAAGTTTATGTAAGAGAATCCAATATTTCATAATAGTAATCTATAAATGAAATACACAACATTGTTTTTAATTTTAATCCATCCTGTATAAATATCCAATAAAATACCGAAATCGGAGAGTACTTACAATATGACAATACAATATCTAAAATCGGCTTTTTATTCATAAAAAAAAGAAAATATAATTATTTTAAAGCTTAATTCTTTGCATAAAAATGTAAAGAAATTTTACATAATAATGACTTTTTAAAAATGTACTATTATATATGTGCAATCTATAGACAAATTTATACCTCATTTTAATTAAAATTTCTATATTTTAATTATGAGTACTTCTTGTCTTTGAAGAAAATTATATATATATATATATATATATATATATATATATATATGTAATTATTTTAGGGACAAGTAATCTTAAGACATGTATGAAATATAATTAATATATACAATTTAATTACATTAATTACTGCTATTAGAAGTTAAACTAACGACTTGCAGTTGGTACTTTTGTGTTTCATTTTACTTCTCCTTTTATTCGTGTCTCTTTAATATTCGTGTTCTGGCTCACTGTGCCTAATGACGCTCGAAAGATTTCACTGTGATTTAGATATTTCAGCAGAGAAACACTTTTACAGGCTGAATAAAGCAGAATCAGTTTTACATACAAAACCACTTGCAAGAGGAGAGATTTATTCCAAAGGAAACATGAATTCGCGGCTATAAGTCATATTTCAAGGTTAATCTAAATAGATAATGAATATTAAAAAGTATTTATTAGTTTTATTTTACTGAGAATATCGTGAGGATTAGATTGTGGTATGACTTATAGCAGCAAAATGATTTCGCACGTGGAGAATTTTAACTCTGAATTAGTTGATTTATATTTTTTAAATTGTGATGAAAATACACAAATTGTATACACAATAATATGCCTCCAAGAAAAATTAAATTTTTTTGCTAATTTTTATTTACTTATATTATTATAACAAATACATTATTCTAATGTAACTAAAATCATTTTAATGACAGTCTTGGTTACTTTGCTGATTACGGTAAAATTATTTAGAATTGTGTCATTTTTAGAAAAATAGGCATTTTATGTTATACTTAATCAATTTATATTAGTTTTTATATTATAAATAAAAACTATTTGTGGGGAAAACATATGAAATTTATATACATTTATAGGTTTCTAGAAAAATTTTTAGCTTCTTAAGTAATTTAATTTTTATTTGTATAGATTATTATAACTTATATAAACTATTAATAAAATATAATTTTAAAAGATTCTAAAATATTAAATTTAGCTAATTAAAATGAAATTTGGGGAGAAAAATTTAATCAATTTTAATAAAATATACATTTAAAATTACACTTAATTAATTCACATAAGCTTTAATATTATTTTATTAATTTTAATACTTATTAAAAATTAATTTATTAATGAGAAGTATTAAAAATAAAGTGTACATCTGAAAAAAATACATATTCCATTTTTTATTTTTAAATATTATAAAGATCATTAATTATTGAAGTGTTTGTAACATAGTTATGATGATTTTCAAAAAGAATCCTTTAAAAATTAGCATTGTTGATTTAAATAAAAAATAAATAAATATGACATATTAAGTGGAAATAATATAAAAGATTCTAACAGTAGAAAATACTCTTTTCCCCATCATTTGTAAGCATTTAACCTCGAGTGAAGATTACTTTGGAACATTTCAAGCTTACGCTTCCGTCTCCATTATTCGAATCTCATTCTTCTACAAAGTGAAGTAACTTGATAAAATAATCCCCATCTCCCTATATCTGGCAAATATATCCCTCTTTCACCCACATTATTAAAATAATTTTTTGGATGGAGAGGGAAAGTTGTCGCTCAAGCGCCGCTTTTGTCTTTCCAGCTTCACCGGAACTGCGTAAAAGACGGAGTGCACTTTCCGAGAAAGAAACATCAAAAGAGATATTCCAGAATTTTGAGGACTCACCCCAAAAGTTTTCGGAAAATGTTACGTTCCTGTCTTTTCGTCAGAAGGCAATTAAAAGTCCGTTTCGCGGAAAGGCGGGAAAATTCTTCTTTACTATTTGCAGTCATCGAGGGGGAAGAAATAAATGGCCGATCCTCACAATCAAAGGGATATCCGGAGTGAAAAGTCATGAAAAGTCCCTACTCTTTTCCCCCTTTTCACGGTGTTTTAATGGAATAAAGCATAATGCACGCTTTAATGGATGCAGAAACTTTCTCTCCCTCTTTTGCAGTCGGGAGTAGTATTTTATTATCTTTAAGAAATTCCCTTTTTTTCCCCTTTCTGCTTCAACTTCGTAGTCTTTTCCGTCTTATTAGTAGCAGGAAACTTCGGGGAGTTAATATACCGAATCTTCCTTTAAGTTTCGATGGACATTTGAGCTTAATGTTTAAGTTAAGAATAAAGATCTTTGTCCTAAATGAGCATGATCCTACATGCACATTTCTGGGAAAAAAGGCATTACTTTCGTTTCCCATACCATCTCAGATATCGCTAAGTTAAATTTAACGCTCTATATGTTAATAGAATTTGCTTTGAAACCATTACTTTGATATATTTCGTACTTTTTAATATCGTTAAAATTTTCAAAAAGTATTTTGAGATAAATTTAAATCTATGTAATGTATGTTATAAATTTTTGTCTAAATGAACTTGGGGACATGCATTTTTATTTCTCATACCATTTCAGACATCACTGAAGTAAATTTAACTCTCTATATATAAATATAAGTTAGGTTATGACAGACATTTTTGGAGCTCTATGCTAATGTGCTTGTAGCTCATATTGAAGAGGATAACTGGAGAGATTTTTTTAATAATTAAACACACATGCCATAGTTACCCATTTTATAGGGTAGGCAACCATTCACACTCCATTCATACAAGGAAAGGACAAAGACCGGAGAGAAAGAAAAAAAATTACATCCATGCCCGAACGAAAATTCGTACCCAGGACTTCCCTGTCCGCAAAATATATAAATAAAAAGCTGCTTTAAAAAATTATTCTAAAGTATTAAATATTTGTTCAATGTTATTATAATTTATAACAAGCACTTATGTAAAATTAACTCTACGTTATTTGTGTTATTAACTCAGGCCCTTAATCAAAATGTTGATCTTAAGCCCATATGTTGGTTTCGTTTCGTAAGCATCGCTATAAAATATTTTGTACTTCTTTAATATCGTTGAAATTTTCAAAACACATTTATAATATTTATGTCATACGTATTTGTGAGAAATTAATTTCATGGCAATCCATTTTTGCCTTAAATAAATGCGGTAAAATTTAAATGCATTAAAAAAAATTCGTTACTTTCTCCATTTAATGTTCCATATATTGATAGAAGTTGTTTTAAAAATATTATTCTAAATTATTTCTAACACTTTTTCAGTTGCATAATCATCAAAAAGCATTTATATGCAATAAATTTAAACATATGTTTATTCAAATCGTATCAGATTAAGTCTGAATGATCCATGCATTTTGATTAATGAATATATCTGTAGTGACTAGAAATTAACAAATTATTCAAAGCATGACTTATATTATGCACCTTAATTATTTTATTTGGGACAATAGACATGTAGGAAATTATTGTTTCATCTTATTATAAGAATAAATTCAATTCAAATTTTGTCAAAATACCTTACAAGATTTTTTTTACTATCAAATTTGTTTATGATCATTTTCCTATGATATCAATTTAGACTCCCCCCAACTACTATAATACAGATTTAGTATTATATAAATGAAAAATTAAACTATCATTTACAATCCTATAAACTTTGGGAAAAACAGAACTGTATTATTCAACATATTTGGATTATGCAAATGGACATTCCCTATTTATAAGTGTTTGTTTTGCATATGGAAAGATTGAGATGCTATATGAAGCCTTAATGCTTTTTTAATACTTTAATCGTTGCTAACATCAATTGAGTATATTTAAAAGTGTCTGAAAAGCGAAACAGCTATTTATTTTATAGTACTTTTTCAAAAAATACTTCAATTGAACACATAGTTTTGCATTAACCTCACTTAATAGACATCTGATGCCAAATACTGAATGAATTTCTAAGAAAATATATAAAACATTTTTCATGCCAGAAATAAAGTTATGTTAAATAAGCCATGATTTTTTTCTTGTAATTTAAATTTCAGCTTAATTGGCTAGAAAATTATAATTTCTGGGACTTACACACTGTGTAGTTGTATCTCAGTGGAGTAAATAAATCTGAAATGAATATGGCGAATTTAGTTATACTAATTTCTGTGCTGTTAAGCACTAAATAAGCTATAATTTATTAAAAAAAAAAGTATTTTTATATTTTAGGTTGCTTAAAATAGTTGGTATATTTTTTACTTTCGTATTATCTCTCGGTTATATATTTCGAATACACGGTGAATAAGATTGGGAGTTTCTTGCACGAAGTATTCAACTGACGTTCATTTTAAAGAGCTAAAGTATAATCCTTAAATTTACATCACGAAATCACATAATTGTTTTTCCATTTTGTGTTTATTCTTAATATGTTAAAGTTAAAAAAATCACTTTTTCCATTTTTTGTTAAAATTGCTTTTTTTAGTCTACTTTTTCTAATTTTTCCAAGAATAAACTATGATAGTAAATACGTCACAACTTAGTTTTGATGCCACTAATCAATTTCTAATTTCCAGACAAATGTAGGCATTTAAAATTCTGATAATAATGGGAAATAGGTAATTGAAGCTTTTGTTTTATCATCCTGTTTACGTCTTTAAAGCAAGAAAAAATTCTACTCGAACATTCGTGAGGTTGTGCTTCTTATTTCAAAAATCTTTCGTTGTAACTACTAATACAAAGAAAAACTTTTACTAAGATGCCTGCGAATAGAGTTTACTTTGCATATGTAAAGAAACTCACTGATGATGTTTCAGCTGGAAAAATTTAGCTTCGAGGATTTTTAGGATTCAGCTGAAAAACATGAAGAGAACATACTGTGCGGCATTCATGGAAGAGGCAAACAAAACATCTATAGAACATAAAAAAAAAATCCGATGATTGGGGCAGATGGGGGTAAAAAGAAATAAAAGAGGGTAAAAATCAGCGACTATGTTAAGCGTCTCTCTCTTCTATCTCTTTTCTGTTCTTATTTACTTTTTTCTTGAGGGAAGGAAAAGAAAGATAGACGAACTTCGAGAATGGCATACTAAAAAACCTTGACGTAAAAAATAAGGTAGAAAAGGGGGTGTCTTAGTGGGCCTAACTAGATCAGATGATCGAGAAGGTGAGGGTGTGTGTGGGGAAAGGATGCACTTTCCTGCCCGAATCGAATTTGGAACGGAGAGATTCTCTCTTTTCTCTGTCTCTATTGGTCTCATTGGTGTGGGACGCGTGTGGGATTGGTCCGTGTGAGTGGTGTGGGGAAACTAGACAGAACGTGACTTCCGTTCGAAAAAAGCCGCCAGCCCCAAATAAGAGTGCGGTCGAACTTTTACTTCTGAGATGATCTTTTTCGTTCGGTTGTACTACTCTCACTCATCCCTTTGAACGCCCCACCAACGTCATTGATTTTGCGCGGGGGTGAGGGAAGGGACAGTTTCGACAGGGATTTGAGATATTTGACGAAACAAGATTCGTAGATGGAGTGTTGAGAAAGAGTGAGGGTAGACTTACTGTCTTTTTTCTTTTTTCTTCCTTTTTCTTTTTTGCAGTTTCTTCTTGATGCGTCATTTTGACTAAAATTTGGATTGCCATTAAAAAAATTTCCATCGAGAGAAGATTTCCCTTGTGTCAGGCG
>JAPDSC010137402.1:178633-192293 GCA_026290005.1 Latrodectus geometricus
GAAGGTATCTTAAGATACCTTCGTAATTAGAAATCTATTAGAATAGAAATAATAGTATTAGAAAGAATAGTAATAGAAAGAATAGTATCTGCACTCAATTGCATATTTAACTTGATTATGTTTTATTGAGAAAATGGCATAGACTGAAAATACCAAACTGCTGAAAAATTTCAACTTCACAAGTTGAGCTGATGAGATCTTAGGAGCTGTTTTTTTTTAATAAGCAAAAAAATGAAAAGAATTCATGCAAAGTTTCTGTTTATTTATTAAAATCAAACTAATAATTTATGATTTCTTAACATTTGTGGCAACTTTATCACCAAAGAATTCAATATTCGAAGAAAATGCATAACTCTAAAGAGATATAATCTCCATTTAGTATCATACTTGAACCTGTGTTATCATATTTTATCGTAATGAAAATTTTTCAGAAACTGAAAATGTATCAAATTCCTGACACATTTCATCCTTACGTGTTTTAGGATAAAGAATCTGAATTTTTATTTTAGATGTTGGAGAAAAGAATGAACAGAACTTAGGATAAAATCCTATTTATCAAAGCCAAATTAATAGCTAAATTTATGAGCAGGTAATATTTAATTGATAAAGAATCACAGAAATATTCGAAGGAAATGAACGCCGAAGAAATAGAATCCCTACTCAGCTGCATATTGAGCCTAGGTTAGCATATTTTATTGCATCGAAAAATCAGCAGGAGCTGGGAAAATTTGGAACTACTGACAAATTTCAACTTGGCAAGTTTTGCAGATAAGGAGAGTCGAGCTTAGCAAGAGGTGGGATTACCGCACACACAAGTCGCATATATTAACGAAATGAGAACGGACTTCCTTGCTTCTCCTTTTCCATTGATTGATCTGGAAAGGTCACTCAAAATTAATTTTCCTTGCCTCCACTTCAATTTCAAACTTCTCTAATACCGGAGCCTCCATATTTCTATCTGCCTTTTATCTTCCCATCTACTTTCATTCCAATTTTGTAAAGACAGCCACCGACCATCCCTGAAGTCTTACAACAGTTTTCTCTGATTTTACTCTTCTGTCTCTTCGAGATATCATCGAGGCCTTGCCTCTTCTGTCTCTTTCTCCCCCCGTCTTATCCGCAAATTCCTTTCTCTGCGTAATCAAAGTTAGGCCGTGCTCCGCCTAGTCGAGCAGGGGCATTTGCCCCGGGGCCCTTTCGAAGGGAACTATGTAGGATAAACATCGTCGCTAGCCGAATCTCTCTCGGGATGATTTCTTTGTGTGTCGCTTGCTGGGATTTGTTTGCCCAGAATTCGATCTTTTCCTCCCCTCTCGCTTCTCATCCAACCTTCCTAAATTCTGAGGGTGGTTCGTTTTAAATATATGTGGAAGGGATTGGGCTGTGTGAGGTCTTCCCATTCTAAATCAGCCAAGAGGTATTTTGAATCTTCGGATTCTTCTGCAATCTGAATCCTTGCCTATTAAAATGGTTTGGCACTGAAATGAAGAATTTGAATAGAGTCAATCCCTTTTTCTATAGATAGTATTCTATTATTCAAGTATATAAACTGCAAACTAAATTTGATTTTATATAGTGAAAAACACTGTTAGTGTGCAAAGAGTTTTGCTAAATAAATAATTTATTTATTGTTCATCTTAAAATTCTTTGAGATTATTGACCATTTTTAAAAATATCTTTTATATGCTTTACACTCTTACAAAAATTTTAATGTAGTTTAGAGTCCATTTTAAAATATTCGAACATATTTATATGTGAAAAACTTCTATTCTATTTCAACTAATCAATTTTTTTCCAACTAAACAAATTTATCAACAATATGTTCATAAATTGATAGATATAAATAGAAATGTTCTCGACTTGTTACTTACAAAATTTATCAGCCCCTATATTAAGTATTATTTAAATATATTATCTTTATATGCTTATATTCATATGAATTATTTATGTTGATTACTTTTATTTGTGTATAAAATTACTTCAATCAAAAAAGATTCAATAAAAAAATCTAAAAGAATATTTTTGTAGAAATAAAAAATATTTTTATCATAAATTTGTGACTATAGTAATTTTTTTAAATGAAATTACATATTTAATTACACATTTATTATAATATTTTATTTCTCTCACCAATTAAACCTTCTTTGCATGATTTTTTCTTTATTGGTGAAATAAATCAAGTTGATATAATTCATGTTCAAAATTAAAGAAAAAATGGTTAAAAAATCTTAGTATATATTTATAATATAAATTTAGCAAAAAACAATATTCTAAAAATTTCCATCATCATCCAAAGTTAGATCATTAGCTTAGTACTAAATAGAAATAAAAGAAGAAAATAACAGAAACACGTGTTATAAACCTTTCTTCCACTCATTTTCAATTTTTTAGCAATAGAAACTCTAATATAATAAAACAAAATTATAAACAAAATCATACGTTTATTGCAACTACAACAAACAGCGGAATGAGACAACTTTAAGCTCGTTTCACTGATAATGACACTTGTTTATTTTTGACAGCTATGTTTCTTTTTATGCAATGGACATTAAAAAGTATCCAAACACGATCAACTTAAAGTGAACTTGTTCTTTTATATAATTTTTGGGCATTATAGGTTAAGATGGAAATTTCCACCATTATGCAAAGAAGGGTTAAGTCAATTAATGTATTTAGAAATTAAATTCTTACACTTTATTTTTGGGTCTTAGGTTACATACAATTTGCTGGTTTAAATCCAGGATTTAAAACACATAAAAAGGATAACGATAATCATGTAATGATAACTTTGTAAATTATTTGTAGATTTAAATTGTTTTCTTTGTAAACTCAAATTTGAAAATTATTACGAAAAATAGTTCTTCCAATTTAATTATTTTTTTTAATTTATAATGTTTTTAACCATTTCACATAATTGTTTTTAGTAGTATGTAAATGTTTCTACCCGCACTTTATGTCATAAATTCAAATAATTTTTTTTTCTCTTGAAATATTTATATATTTTTATTTTTATCTGAAAATATAATTACTTTTTCATACCTGGTTTAAATATTTATATTGATTTGGAATCAATTTTAAACTGTTTGAATCAAGTGTGTGAACTATGACATAAAAAGCATTATATAAACCAAAAACTTTAATTTAAAATGACTGATAAATAAATGTACTCATGGTAAATAAATTCTTTGTTACACTTTTACTTAAATAAAAGTTGCGTATAAAAGAATAATTTATCTTGTCGAATTTTGGCTAGTTTTGCGCACGACAGCTATTTGGAAAAGGAATTACTGTTTGAAATAGGCTATGAGTCATTATAAATACCCAAGTTTGAGATCGAAATCGAACCTACAAATGTCTTGCAAAACTTTAACCAATGAGTTGGCATTATGCTGCTTCAAAGAGATTGAAAAAAGTGTTTTAAAATAAATATTTATCATAAATAACAATATATGTATTTAAAAAGTTTTGAAAACTTCTGCATAGTAAAAATTAAATGTGTAGTGCATATATATTAAAAATTTTAGTTTTTCTTTGAATGGTTTAAACTCAAATTCTTACAATGTGTTTTGTTAAGACTAACAAGCTTTAAATATTTTCGGGATTTTAGTAACATGAAAGATATAAAAAGTTTTAATTTAGATTTTTAAAAAGCAATAGAAATAAATATTTAACGTCGCTTTCGAATTTCTTCTGATAACTACTGTGAATTAAAAAAATATGTTATTTTGTTTAACTAACTTTCATAAGCTAAGTCATAAAATAATATCAAAAAGTAAGTAAGGAAACGCATTTGAATCCATAGTTTTTGTTTCCCTATCTAAATTGATACACTTTACCAAAATTGTTTTGTGTAGTATATGTCACTCTAAACTGCTATTGTTTGCACATGAAGACTGATGAGATCAGGACCTACAGTTTAAAGTTCTATTTACTGTATTATATTATACTGTTTCTAACCACTTAACCCATCCAAACTCAAAGTGGGATTCGAATCCATGAACTGTTGAACTGAATGCCAGAACCCTAACCATTCGGTTGCCATATATTAGGTTGGGGAAAAAGAAATCCATTATTTTTATGTGAACTTTATGTAACTTCTTTTGGATTCGCTTTGTAAAAAGGTTTAAAACAGCTTTCATGGAGATTTTTAGGTCTTGCGCGTTTACGACTGCTGACATGCGGTTAACTTCGATCATTTTTGATATTTTATAGACATTTTCGACGATGCTATATCCACATGCGAGGTGCATCTCTAACATCAAAAATACCCGAACAGAATCGACAAAACAAAAATTGTACGTAATTGGTTGTTATAGTCTTATATAGGACGATAAACACCTTTCACAATTTTAGCCACCTGGTTAGCATTTTCGCCGTTACAAGAGAAAAACGAAAATGTATCGAATTTTCTGTTTGTTGTCTTCCATTTTTAAAACCTTGTACTCGTAACTGAATTAATCAAACAAAAAACCGCAAGAGAATATTTTAGTGTCAAATGTCACCTTTCCAACGAGCATAAATCTGAAATTGTTTGATATATACCTGACGAGATATCGATCACTACAGACGTCTACCAAAAAAAAATAATGGATTACTTTTTCCCCAAACTAATATTTACAAGAATTATTCCTTATTACATCATATGTGATAAAATATAAATTTTCAAATGCCAGAATTTTATTTAAATGAATAATATTCACCAGCAAAAATTTTCCCAATTTTTATTGTTAATGTCTGTTAAAATATTAATTAAAATATTCGAAAATATTTAAACTCTTTTGAATTTAGTTACTGTTTTGCATGTTGTAGTATTATGGAAGAATAGTAAAATTTTATTATTTTTCATATATTATTAATTTATTTAAAAAAATAATTTAGCTTTAAATAAATTAATTTCAAATTAATTAAGCAAATTACTCAAAAGTAAATAATTTGTGAACTTATATTATATTATGTTATTTTTATAAAATTAAAAATAGACTTCTTGCGAATTTTTCTGCAAAAAACTTCTTTCAAAATCAATGGTAGTCTTAAAAATCTAGTAATGATGTCTGATAGATTAATTTTTCTCCCGTTCTAGATACATTTCAAATTTCCTAATGAAACAACATTTTACGTTAGATAAACCCCATTAGATCCTCGACAGTGTCTCCAGCCGTTCTGCCAGAATGCTCTGTGCAAAAGGTATCATATATTAAGAAAATGGCTATGACTAGATTGCTTCGACTGTTGTACTGCTACTCACTCACGACTTTTCCGATTCTTAGCTCTTATGCTAGCAATAAAAGGCTTAGAATCTTAAGCCACGTGAAATAAACCATTTATATTTAGACTCTAAGATTTGCATTGAGGGGTCAAGGTCAAATCAAGTTTTTGTTCTGTAAAGGAAAAGTAATGACCTAAAAGTATGGTTTCATAATTTTCTATAAATTATTGGGAAATTCAAAAACGTGATAGTTTTGAAACCATAGATTTTTATGAATTAAAGATATCAAAGAATGATTTAGTTGAGTCATAAAAGTTAATTTTTGTTCAATTTTAAATTAATTTGAACATTTTCAGCGGTAAAAAAGTTGTTAATTCCAATTGTTTAAATCCTATAACATAATATATTAAGCCTAAAATTATATGTTTTGATAAAAAGTTTGTTGGAAAACAAAATCAATAAATACTAATAAAAAATCAGCAAGAACTTGTCCAATTTTTTATTGGGTCCACATTGTTGGTTGGTTGGGTTGAGTTTTATGGTGCAAGGTCCAAAAAGGACAAGCTGCGCCAAGTTCACATTGTTGGAGCTTGGAATTCATAATAGCACCCTAAAACTAAGTTAGTGATGTGGTCTCCAATTTAATAGATCGTGGGTTCGATTTTTACTTTAGAAATGGATGTTTGTCATGGTTCTGAATTCGCTTTAAACTGTAAATCACCTAGTAGAATTAGCTCTTGTGTGCTAAAAATTATTGCTGAACAACAAATCTTGTCACTAACACAAAAATAGAGCAACAAAATTATTGGTTTATAACTTATTTTAGTCCAATTTATTGTTTCTATGATTTTAAACTTATTTCTGAAACAGTTATTTTCTCTCATTCACATTTTAAAATAATTTATGAAAGTTTTTAAGATGTATATAATTTCCTCTTCTTAAGTTATAAACTTTAAAAATATACAATTCAAAATATTTCAGTTTTTTAATCCTTCCTAATTTATTAATAATGCGTAATTTTTATTAATTTAAATAGTGCTATGTTCGCTATGTTTTTTATATTACTATTTATAAAACATTTAATCAAGTATTTTTATTCAATTGTTTATAATTATGAAACTCTCAATACATTTTATTCCTCGATTTAATTTTAGATCAAGAAAACAGAATTCAGAACAGAATTATACATTTTTTGTATTCTATGTATAAAACAATTAAATATTACACACTCATCATCATGAACAAAATTTTACTGGCCGTGGTTTCTTAAAAATTAATTATATAATTATGGCATAAAAATAAAATAATGAAATCAAAAAGTTAGTAAATTATTATGATTTACAATACTAAAAATTTACTCTGATTTTAGCAATAGAGATAACAAACGTTTTTCTATATATGTACACGAACAAAATAAATGGAATCAAAAAGAAGTATATTAATGTAATTCCTTAAATAAAACTAAAGATACACACTGGTCCATTTTTTTTATTAATCACCCATTTAGTGATATTTTGTCTTATTTACATATTACGATTTCACCTGGTGAACCAAAATAGTTTCAAAATCTTTCAAATATTTTACTTGTGGCATTTTCTTATTAATTGTGGTGAAAATAAATTGGCATGATAAATAATTGTAATATTAAATATTTTCATTGTGTTATTTATATGGAGTTAATTTTTATTATTTGAATTCTATTTTATTTTATTTATTCTACTTGCGATTCGAAGCTTTCCATTAAAAGTGTTTTTATTGTATTTTTTCAGCACCAACAGCAAGTCGCAGCAGCTGTGGAGCGTGCCAAACAAGTCACAATGACAGAATTAAATGCTATTGTTGGGGTAGGTTCTCTATTCCTTTAGAATTCCATTTTGCTTTTAATATCTTTCATCATGTGAATACAAATTTATATGATTTGAATTAGTTTTCTACTCTATCAAAAAATTCTACAATTTTTAATTACTGATTTTAATAATTATTTTCGAAAAATTTGTAATATTGGAATTACTGTGTGCAGATAAATTTCATTTCAAGATTCCTTTGCTGAATCATGAATTAATTAAATGGACTTTTACTATATCATGTTTATCAATTTCTACAATAAACATTACCATTATTGATTATTTGAAAAATTCAATAATAGTTTAATTGAAAATTGTGAGTTGAAACTTCAACAGTTTGATACACTTAAAATGTTAATAGTTAACTTAAAAAAAAGTTAAGTTTTTATAATATTTTAAAAGTATTTAAGATTTTTAAAATAAATTTAAGTGTTAAAAATAAAATATTTCATGAACAATTTAGTAAATTAAAAACTTTATGCCTTTTATAACCTTTAAAACGGAAAATTGTCATTGAGAAAATTAATTTCATTGACAATTCTTTTTTTAGATATTTTAAATTAAAGATATAATGAAAAGTGATTTAAGATTTTATTAAAGAATAAGTAAAGATTTTTATACTAAAAAATATTTTTGTTAAAAATTTACTTTAGTGTTATAACAATGTATATTATAAGTTATATAATATACATTGTTATAACACTAAATTATAAATTGTTAGTAGGTAATTTTATCCTCGTAATCATCATTTTTTCTACTCATTAAAAAAGCATTTTTTCATGAATTTTCAGACTCTGTAGCAATAATAAACATTCATGTGTTTTGTATTTATTATCATACAAAAAATTTTTTTTCAATTCTATTTAAGACTAAAACAGGTGTTCTTTAAATAACTATAAAGTATAAATAAACTTCAGGTTTGAAAAATCATAAAATCCAATGAAAAATGTCATAAAATCGAATGAAATATATTTATTATCGGAATTAAAATAGGATATTTTATATAATTTTTATAAATTATTCTAAATATAGTTAATATAAATCGTTTATAATTAGATTTTATTAAATAAATGTTCAATAAAGACCTTTTGTGCGAATTTACATTTATTTAAAAAAGTTTGAATTAATAGTAAGATTTTGGTGAAAGAGATAATTAATTTTTACAGAATTCTGGTGTTTACCAAATTTTTTTTTTCATTTTTAACGCAAAAAAATTTACAAGTACAATGCGTCAAATCAAAAAAGAATATATTTTTTGTCGCCATTTTTTCAGCATTTCTTAAATAAATAATCTTTTAAAAAATTTGATGTATATTTCAACCATTTTTTTATGTTACATTTAGTTCCTAAATCAATACATTATTCTTCGTTTAGCAGCATGTTGTTTTATTTCAGATAATATTAAACTATGTAAAAACAGAATCACATGAATTGAAAATGCTACGGTGAAGGATGTACCTTTTATTTTTTTTTATTAGATATTATTTCTCCTCAATTAGACTTACATATCTTCTTGAAATTCCACATATTTGATCAATTATCTGATATCAAAATAATATATCTTCTCAAACAACCATTAGTTTTTTTTTTTTAAGTACTAGAAAATGCATATACGCAGCAAATATTCGCGGACATTTTCCTTTATTTAATCTTCCCTGTGTAATTTATGCAGTTAATTTTCTTCAAGGATTAAACGCGCATTTCCTGCCTAAATAATTTCTCGTGAGTATCTTTCTCCATTTATATGGATATCTCCGTCTAACCCATAGCGGGTATTTATTATAATCCGTGGAAAACATTTTTTGCTAATGTGTCTCTCCTTCCATTTCAACGGAACAAAACGAAGATGACACAGGGATGTTGCACTGGAGAGGACTGAGCGATAACTCATCTTGCCTGCCGCTATCACGATTAATAGCATCTTCTTCCTCGGGCCACCCCGTATTCGGCTGTAATCCCTCATTTGTTGCCTCGTCTTTTACAAGCGGACACACGGGGTATTAAATTATTTTTCTTCTCCCCACCTCCGCAGTATGTTGCGGTGTGTGTTAGAGGTCGCGGTTTCGCATTCATCATCGCTCTGAAAGCATTGTTGTTGATGATGTCGTCGCCGCCTCTCGCGATCCGCATCTTCTTGCTCTTCTGCTTCTTCTTGTTTTTCCTCAAAGTTTGGGAGATGGGCGCGTTTCTGTCTTCCAAAGCTTGGGTCCGTGATTTATTTTATGTTCTGTTCAATTCTCTGCATGTTAGTGTTTATGTGACCTAATGCAGGATCTTAATACATTCATTAAAAAAAAAAAATCCCAAAGTATACGTTTTCCCCATGTTTATTATTTAATATCTTATGTGTTTACAATTAAATATTTTACATTCAATTCTATATACCGTTCTAATAGGTTATAAAAATAAAATTATTGCTAAGATTTTATATAGCTATTTGATATTTCTGCCTCCATATTTTAAATAATCTAATACTATTACAAAATAGTTGAAACAAAAATTTAATTGTGGCAATTTTCTCTATATATAAATTTGACTGTGCTTCCCTAAAACTTAACAGTTTGATGATTGCTTAGGGTTTATTTTAATGATGTACCAGAAAACAATATCTTATAATCATAAAGTCATATAAAAGTGATGCTGTTGATACTTCAACGGAATTTTTTTGCAGATTTTTCTAACATAGAAAACAGCTGGTTAATGTCAGCTTATTTTACCAATATTGGAACTAAAATTGAACCAATTATACATTCTGGTCTCAAAACCAAAATGTTTATTAATAACAGAAAAAGAAACTATATTTTGAATACTTTGTAAATGATTTCTCGTGCAACAATGCGAAATTTTATACTTTGCTATATTAACTCAAACAATTATGGATGATTGATGTAAAATATAATTCTGGAAATCGTTACTTTAAAATTCCTCGCTAAAGCTACCATTGTTTTGGTGTAACAGTGTTTTAGGATGCATTTTAATGGCGTACCCAGAAATAATAATTCTAGTCACAAGCCGCAATAAAAAAATAGGGATGACAGTTGCCCCTCTATTGGAATATACTTTCTGTAGATTTTTGACATTGATCAGCAACTAGTTAATCTAATTTATGCCGTCAAAATATTTGTCTTTGTGGAATAAATTGAACCTATTTCTTTTTAGTCACAAAATCAGAAACTGATTTTGTGACTAGAAAGAAATAGGTTCATTTCGTTCCCCAAAATTCTTTTCAGATAGATATATCTTTCCAACTGTCTGTTGGTAATGGAAATATGTTGATTTACAAATTATGTACATTCTTTTCACTTTCATATATTTCCTTTGATTTTGATATCGGAAGAATCATTTTAAAAAAATGCCTTATTTAAATTTTTTATAAAATGCATTTTAAGTGTTCAATATCTATTTAAATAATTTCAAATCAAAAGTCAATCATGCTGAAATAATTGGTGCTTCATTTTCTTTATACTGAAAAGGGTTGTCTAAAAAGGGTTTTTTTTTTATTTCCATGTTTCTTACAAAACGGCTTTTTTTGTGTGTGTAATATGAGGTACATAATGTTTTTCATACAAAAAGTATTCGTAACTACAGGAATTACTTTATTGATTGATAATTTCATCTTATTTAGAAAATATATGTGATTTTCATACATTATTTCTCCCATTCTACTTATACTTTTCATATGTATAATTACATGTGTACTGACTAAAAGTCTGTAAAATTAATTTTGGGACCAATATTCAATTCTAATTAAGAATAATGTCTTGCTTTTTTTTTTACTTCTATTTAATCATACACTAACTTTGAGTTTTTTCATTTTCACTTGCAATAAAGCAAATATTTAAACTAGTTAACAATGTCAAGATAGATTTTTATTAAAATTATATTTGCGTCAAAAGATAAATTTTAAACAAATTTTCTTCATAAATTTCTGATTAAAAGGAATATATTTCAATTTCCTTTTTGAAAATGTTATATCTTAACATGGAACATTAATAACTACGCGAATAATTTATTTTATTTACTTTTTAAAAAAAATAAAATTATGGTTCTATATTTTTCACATTTTAAATTTTAGCATTCTTTATATCATTTCTAATAATACAGTTATATTTCAAAAAAAAAAGTTTGAAAATTGTATTTTGTTGACCATTATTCAATTTCTTTCTTCAAAAGTTAGATTCCATTTTATAAAGAAAAGATTGTTTCGTTTTCTTATTGTTTTTGTTTTGTTGTTTTTCTTAAACGCCAATTTGCATAAGCGCACTGCATCTATTTCTGATTCACAGATATATGTATCTTGATCTAAAGTCTCTGCCTTCTTTAATGCATAAAAAAATAATTGAGTGAAATTTCTCTCGTTTCCACTCTTGATCGAAACCTACGTTTCCTCGTTATCTTCCATATTTCACAGTCAGATGAAACTTCAACTACCTTCGCCTCCCCCTACTGACGAACCCTTGCTTCAAATTACCTATTACACCCCCTTCCCCTTTCTTTCGAACGAGCAAGCGAGCAATTTTCACGGTCCGTTACATATCGCGGTACACATAGTAACCGAATATGGAGAAAAAAATCTTGATCAGGGAAAAAAATTTGAAATAAAAAAAGTGGTAGATAGAAAAGCTGAAAAAAATTCTTTCTCTTCATTTTCCACGGTTAAACGATGTGGGAGGGAAAGGCTGAGTTTTTAAATTAATATCTTTCAGCTGAAGCAGCCTGCGGACACACTACAAGAGTTGAGCGTAAAATGAGCAGAAGGAACAACTTTATGAATGTGTACTGACAGGAAATCTTCAAATTGTTGCGTTTGTACCAAAATTTTAAAAGTGAAGCGTTCAAGTGAAGAATTTTTTTTAAAATTAGACCTTGCTTATTTGTATATTAAAAAGAAGCCTTTATTTTTATAAGTTGCTCAGTCTTCGTGATAATTATTAAAATATGCATTTTTATTTCATTGTTATTTCATATTGAATTGGAAATTGAACAGTTAGCGTTCTGTCTTTTAATTAAAGGTTCGCAGCTTCGATTTCTTCTTTTAGAACATTGGTACTTATAATAGTTCGAATCTACTTAAAAAGTAGATCATGGTATAATTAGCTCTCCTGTGCAAAAAATAGCTTTGATTAGTAAATGGAACCAAACCCTTTTTTTATTTCATGTAATAAAGAATTTGCATGCAACTTGAAATTATTATTTTCTTGCAATTTTGAGGGTAAATTTATTCATTTTGTGAATCATTCACGAATTTATTTCCTTTATCTTGCAGTTATTAAAAATTGCAAATAATTTCAGTTATTAAAAATTGCCAAGAAAATCATTCATTTTGTTCCCAATATTCGAATAATGTATTTTGTTAATGGTTCAATAAAATTCAGGAATAACCCAGAAAAGATTCAAGAAAAAGTTTTCTTGAATCTTAAAAAATACTGGAATTATAAAATTCCATCAAATTTTGAATCTTTTACATTCATTGTTGTTACTTATGACTCCGTCAGCAATTGAGCGAATGAAGATGGCAGCACCATCTGGGTATTACAATTTTAGAGATTGAAGCCAGAGAAGACCCATAGCCTGACTCCAACTACCCCCAGAGGTATTAATTTGAAATGGGAACCTGGAGGACATTGAGGCACGACATATTTTACTTGCCCTAATTTCTATTAGTTAATACAACGGATTTTCGACTAATCTGGGATTCGAGCTCACTACCTTTCAGTAACGAAGAATGACGCCCCAACCAGCCAAACCACTGAGGCTCTTTTGTATTCGTAGAATGAAATGAAAACTTGGTATCAATATTTCATGTACTTGGTATCAATATTTCTTTAAAGCAGAATTTAAAAACTATTAAAAGGGAAGAAATATGAGAACAGATCATAAAGTTAGAGATTAAAGAATATGTTCTCGATGGTATAATGTCTTCGAAACTTTTAAGCTAAATAAGAAAATGATTTTTCCATTCAGCTTAAGAAATTCTGAGGGGATCCAAAGGAAAATGAATTAATTATATACGAAAAATTCAATGGTGCAAAACAATTGCTAACATGCAATAGATTCTTTTAGGCTAGTATTAACTTTGCATATTTTTATGTATTTCATATATTATCCCAACTCAACAAGAATATTCTTCAGTCAAAATGTTAGCCGTAACGAAATAAGTCACAAATAAAGAATTTTACTAGATATTCTTTACTTTGATCAAAGTAAACTTTATTTTCGTACCTAATAATGCATCAAAATAAGATAATAAAAATATACATCAAAAGATGATAAAGGGAATCAGTTCCCTACATTTACAAATGTGAGAGGATTTCTTGTGGTGTATTTTCAAGATATCTAAACGTATATCAGCGATTTTCTTCCATTGGCAATAACAATGCGAGACAAACAAAGGTATTTACTAGATATTGTGCTGCATTCATCAGAATAGCTTCATTTTCCCGCCTAATATTTCATAGAAATATACATCAGAAAATTATAACATGTAATGAATTCTCTTAGACGAAAGATAACTTTACACATTTCTTGTCATGTACCTCCAATAATATCCTACCTTATTACAACAATTTTCTACCATCAAAACACTGCCAATAACTAAACAAGATAATAA
>JAPDSC010137402.1:199901-219381 GCA_026290005.1 Latrodectus geometricus
CCTACCAAGGACTAGTGATAAGATCACTTTGCTTTGCTTGAAAGATTAGCAGTTCAATCTTCAAGCTTTTGAGCAGTGTTTGAATATAAAATTTCTTTTTCTTTCTGTTCTATGCAAGCATTTATGCAGTAAATTTCCTTGGTTTCTACACTTTTGGTTCTTAAAAATGGTTCTCTGTTAATAAAATTTTTTCTAGAAGCTACCCTTATTGTAATTCTTTGGAAAAGTTTATAATAGCGTTGTGGTTTGAAGTTCAATCTTCTAATTTGTGAACTGTGTTTAAATCCAGCATTTCTCGGCGTTGATCTAACATTCGTTTTGGATTTTCCTTGTTTCTACATTTAAGATTCTTGGAAACAGATTATTATCTATAACATTTTTCTAAACAGTTATTTTTGTTGATTTCTTTAAGATTTACAAAAGCCTTAATATTAGAGATTCAATCTCGCGGTATTTAGACAGCTTTCTCTACTTTATTCAAAAATATATACGATAAGTTTTCTTAGTTTCTAAACTTGTACTGTTAAAAAATGCTTCACAATCTAGGAAAATTATCTTTATTAGATTTTTTTTTTTTTTTTTTTTTTGCTAAATTTTACAAGGTTTGAAATTCAGACTCCCAACTTTTCGACAGCATTTTATGGTCGTATTCACTATTTTTAGACATTTTCACAGAAGTTGGATTTGCTAAATTTCTATACGAAAGCTTACAAGAGCTTTTAATCTGGTAGTTCAGTCTCTCAACTTTCTAGCAAAGATTGAATGCAACATCTCTGCACGTTATGTTGACATGTTTGTTCTGATTTTCAGATTTCTACTCATGTAGTACTTGAAAATGACTCATTATATGAAAACTTCCCCAGGAGTTTTTTTTTGCGAGTTTTTACAACGATTTTATAGTTAGTAACAATGCGTATTCAAAACCGTACTTTGTTATCGTTTAAATTATATGTAAAAATGTATATTATTTAAAATATTATTTTGATTTACTGTTGATTTTATACTCATAGGTAACATATGAGTATCTACTTATAGGTAACATATGAGTCGATAATAATAATCATAATAATTTTAAAAAACTTTCAAAAAAAATATTTTACTGACTAAATTTTTTAATATTTAATATGTTTGTTTATCTTTTATATTTCATTCTTAAACTCTGTTTTGAAATCCAATTTTTCCAGAAAAAAGAAATCGTCAACATAAGCGCGCTGCACTTGAAAAAATTTTAAATTGCACAGCTACACCGTCTTAGCATAAAATCAACACTAAGTTTACTTGTGTGTGAATAATGTAGCAGTAAAATCTTGATCTTTATCATGTCTATGTCTAAGAAAACTTTACAACACACACGTGCTAGTTGATAAAAATCCATATAAAATATATCACTAAAGTTACATGACAAAAGTTGAAAATGTACTTACGTTTTTGAATGTATGTTTCCTAGCTGAACATAGAGGACGATATAAAATGATACGATGTTACAATGAAATCTGAAATATATAATATTGAAACATTAAATATGATGGAAAAAAAAGATTTTTCTAATAAAAATAATTTCAATCATTTTAATATCGTTATCACTTTCAAAACCTGATTCTTTATTGCATGAGTTAAGACTATTTAACAGTTCTTGAAATAAACTATACTAAGTAATCCTGTTGTGAGTACTAGGTTTACAAATCTTTTTTAGCATAAAGTCTATAGCTGTATGTATAGTTTCAACATTTTTGGCCTTTGATATTATTGATGATATATTCAAAAATTTCATGATTCCCATTATGTAATGTTCGTCGGATTCTTTTAAGAGCACGTAAACACCAAATCGATAGAAATATACCGCTCTTCTAAAATTATAACTTTTTAAACACAAACCAAGTCTGAAACTTCAGACTTGGTTTTTTAACCAAGCCTGAAATAATTCGAAAATATATATTCTCTTTTGTTTGTGATTAGTTTTTTCTTAAAAGTTCTGCTCCTTTTGAGTTGACACATATTTCGAATTATTTATGTATATATATATGTATGTATACGTATATATGTATGTATATATATATATGTATGTATGTATGTATGTATATATATATATATATATATTAGTATTTTCATTTAACATAAATCAGCTGAATAAGTATTTTTTTGATTGATACTTATCTTTATTTATCTGAAACATTAAACCCTTTGCATACTTCCATTTAAACCCTTTACATCTAAAACATCCTTCAAATTCTATAGATTCCCTTACTCGGCAACTGTCTTCTCACCCCCTTCTGATGAAAAAAAAAACCCAAATGTTATTCATTAAGTGTTTCCATTTCGTAACATTAAACGATACCCAAAAAAAAAGTATAGCTGACCTCCAAAGAGGAATGTGTTAAGTCTGGGAATGCTGGGGGATGGAACCCTCTTTTCTTTCTCTCCGAGTGTGTTTAATTAAGAAAATCAGATTGCGAACGAATGTGCTTCATTCGTAAATGGAGGATGGTCGCGTGGAGGTGGGCGAATAGAGAAGAGGTGGCAATTAGAAAGGAGGAGGATTTCCGCTTGTAATGACTCCCGAAAATTCGCCGGAGAGACACATAATTAAGATCCCGCAGCAAGGAACAATAGCCAGAGGTAACGCACTTAACGCGGCGCCTCTGTATGGGGATCGTCCACAAACTGAAGTTTTTTTATTTTTTAAATAAGCAATTAGTGTTTGTTTTCGATTTTAGCTTCCTTTAAAGTATTTAAAAGAATTTTTCACAAATTCGTCATTTTTTAGATAACAATGCCCCATTCCTTATATTAATAATGATTTTTTTTAATATTTTATGCATATTCATTAATTTTGTACCTTGTTTTAAATTATATGCTTATATATATATATATATAATATTATATATAAAATAAATGTATAAATCTAAAGGCTTGCAAACATACAGAAACAAGTACTTATATTGTTATAATAATTTGTAACTATGTCTTCAATAAAGATTCAAATGAAGCTAAATAAATGAACAAACCTAAGACTTTAAACATATACTCATTTTATAAAAAAATTACCATACCTTCTAACTGTAAGCTTTTAATTTTCCAAATCTGTTTTACGCAAGTAGTTATAAATTACAATTTGTTCCTTAACTTGATTTTGATAATTTATTTACTTGTTTTTGAATATTCACTATTTTTATATATGTTTACCGTATCGTTTTATATTTTAAAAAATTCTGTCTTTTTCCATACAGAAAATGTTGTAGGTTGACAGTATTTACTTAAAATATTTTGTATGAAATAATAGTTTCCAAAAAAATATATTAAACATGATATATTGACTTGAAATTTGTATATCATTTTTTTTTACATTTATTTAACAATTTAAATAAAATTATTTAATATTATCAAAAACTTTGTAAACTATTTCAACATTTATGAAAAAAAAAATTGCTTGAATAGACATGGGCATACAGGTATGTTAAGTGTTTTAACTTGATACCTTGTGTGGGAAAAGGTGTTTAAATTATAGTTAAATTAAAATTTTAGTCTTTATTTATTTATTTATTTTTTTATAATCAATTTTAGTAACACTTAATGTGTTATTAGTGTTACAAATGAATTACTTCGAGTATTAATATTAATACTAGTCTTATAAAATTATTAGTGGATCAAAGTATTTGAATTATTGAATCAAAATAAAAATTTTAGATTGAGCAGAATTTTTACTATAAAGACTTAATTGTATTTAATATTATATATTTTTAGTAATTAAGAAAATAGATTTATTCCATTTGGCTAATTATGTTTCATGTATATTTAGATAAACAATTCTTTTAGATATTCTATTCAAAACTTCTATAAGTGGTTATGCAATGAAATTCATATAATGAGGTTTTAGTTTCTATTGTTGGCACATTTTTATGAAATCACAGTTAAATTTACTCTTGTTTATATTACAGTGACTTAATTGTACCATTTCATTCTATTTATTTTGTGAAGTGTTTAACATAGTTAATTTTTTTTAATTTTCATTTAAGAATCGAATAGAATAAAGAGAATTTTATTTGAATTTGCAAAGCTCTACGTGAATGTCTAATAATTCAATGCTAATTGCAGTAAATCTTCAATTTCAAAAACGATTTAGGGTAACAATATCAGTGCTTACAGCAGTAGCATTTTCAAGCAATGTCTGTATGATTATCTCCGACTCAGCAACACAATGGAATGATAAGAACTTCCATTAATGTCTAATAAAGACTTAAACAAAAGCCCAACCTTTTTTTCCCGAAAAAGGAAAATTCTGTTAATTACAAACTATCGTGTGTATAACTGCCTGCACCCCCTGGAAAGATATCACGGATGCTCACTGAGATTTCTAAGTTTTCCCTCGCCCCCTGCTGCCAGGGGGGTTCAGGAAGGTGATGGGGTGGAGGGGGTATTTAATTAGCGACAATCTCTCGGCTAATTACCTTAAGCGGAAGAGAAAGACAGCTCAACACAATTAAAATCGAGTGGCGAACCGATTGGAAAATAAATGGAGTTTTCTCCCGTTCTCCTCTTCCTGCTTTTCCCAGTTTTCCTCTTCTTTCCATCCCAATCTTCCTCCTGGTATGGCTCTGATTGAGAACGGGAGGTTTACTTCGCGCTGTCCTTCCCCCCTTAACCATGCTTGATTCTTTAGTGAGCTGTCATCTAAAGTTGCAACTGATTCTTCCTCGCCCGTGAACCCATTCTCCGCCTCTTGCTTCTAATCCTCCTTCCAAAAGCACTCCTACCCCCACTAAAAGTAATGAGACCGGAGGCTCGCCTTAACCCCTCCGAGATACCCTTGCAACCTTGAGTGAGCGCTGTATCAAAAGATATGGCTTAAGCTCCCGTTATAATGACTTTTTTTTAATGATGAATTCATTCCTTTTGCATTGCCGATCATAAAGTGCCAAGTAATTGCAATGAGTGGGAACCAGTAAATTTTTGGCTCAAATGCCGTCACTAAAAGTTCTATTTAAGCTGAATCTTACTATTTCCTTTAATGACCAAATTTTCAATCACTTATTGTTCCAACCATGGGTCAGACTGAGTTATACAGAAAACTCCTTTTAAGGCATTTGAGAATCCCTTGTAATCTGTAGTGAATCAAAAGATAAAACTATATCAAAGATATAGCTCTATCTACATCTAACTTTGGTTATAAGACTTTCTTGAACAATGAATTTATTCCTTTTCCATTGTTGGTCATAAAGTGGCAAGTACTTAGTATCCTGTTAATAACCTTAACTCAATTATCAAAGTGAAAAGATTTGTTTAAAAAATATACTTACATTTTTATTTCATCAAATTTTTTATCGTTTCTGTCTCTGAATCAATCCGGCTGTCTTTACCCTCAGAGATACATTTGCAACATTTCTCAGTTAAATCAAAAGATATGGCTTAAGCTCCAGTTTAAAAGAATTTTTTGAATGATGAATCAATTCATTTTGCATTGCCGATCATATAGTACCAAGTATGTAAACTGATTTGGACCAGTAAATATTTAGCTAATCATCACTAAAAGATCTGGCTTAAAAAGAATCTTACATTCCTCAATTAATAGCCAAATTTCCAGCCATTTATTGTTCCAGGTATGTATCAGACTGACTCATACAAGTGTCTAGCTTTAAATCTCCCCAGATATCCTAGCAATTGAGAGTAAACGTTATATCAAAAGATATAAACTCTAATTATACATGATGAATTCATTCCTTTTCGCGTTATCATTTATAAAGCACCATATAATGGATATGTATGGAACCAGTTAGCAATTTTGATTTTACCATCGTCGTGAAAAGATTTGTTTAAAGCAGATACTTACATTCTCCATTTAATTAAACTTTCAGTCATTTAGTAGCATCATTTCCTTTATCCAGTACTTTATCTTTCCTAACATATTCTTACAACTCCAACTGAGCTTTGTATCAAAGGATAGAACTTAAACTCTGGTTATGAGACTTTTCCATATCGAATTCATTCCTTTTGCTTAAAGTGTCAAATGATTCATATGTGTTAAAGCTCCTATTTGTATTTTAAGCAATTTTAACTCCACTCAATTATCCTGTAACCGTGACTGAGTGCTATATTGAAAGATATCAATATCACACAACCCAAACTCTGCTGTTGTTGTTGCACCGGCATGCTCCCCTGTATCTAGCCTTGAGATGGGCCTGATTAGAATAATGGAAGCAGCCTGTTGAGTCTTCATAAATTCGAAGCAGACTTCAAGAAGAAACCCCCTAATATTTTACCTGTCACCCCTATTTTACTTGAAAGACATTGTGACACGATCTATTTACCGTGTTCCAGCTGCTTCTAAAGAACACGACAGATCTTCAGTTAAATCGGGATTCAAACTCACTACCTTCCTATAATGAGAACGATGACCTAACCAACCGGGCTACCGCTCCCCTTTAAACTCTAGTTGTGAAGATTTTTTTTTAATGGATACGTTTTAAATGAGATATATATAGACTTATGAAATTGATATTAAGTACCAATTAATTACAATGTGAATAAATTCTACATTTCTGGTTCAAATATCGTTACCAAAAGATATTTCAAGAAGCAGCTTGCATTCTCTATTTAATAATTAAATTTCCATACATTTATTATCTCTATTTCTGTGTCAGATAAGAGGTTTGTTTGAACTTTTCAAATATATCATTAAAACTTTGATTGACATAAAAGATGTCTCACCTTATAATTCAGCGTTATACTATCTAATCAATATGAAGTGATCAATTTTAGGAATAATCTAAATTCTCCACTTAATAACCAAGTTTCTAATCATTCTCTGTTCCTATCTCTGAGTCAGATTTAAGTTAGTATGGATTCTTAGTTCTATAGGTAATAAACATTGCTGTATACTATAAAGTCTGTTATATTCGTATATCGTTAATAGTTGAAGCAGTATAGCTTGCAATGTAATGTATAATTTCAAACTAGAGACAGCAATTTGTATGATGTAATTTGTATTGAGTTATTTAATTTTTATTCGAAAATTTTAAATTAATGATGTTACATAATTAGTATCCTGGGACTTATATTGTGCTATATACTTTAATTTCAAAGATTTCAAATTCATGAGATTGATAAGTAATTTATATAATTTTTAATTAAAAATTTTATGTAAATTTATATATAATCGCAATTGTATTATTGATAGTTACAATTATAAAGATAATGAAATTTGTTTAATTTTTATAAAAATTTGCGTTAATCATATATCTGTATTTTTTTTTAAAAAAAATTACTGATTCACAAATACTATCATGCTTCTTGTTCTTCAACTCAATCCAGCTAGCCCCAAAAAAAAAATATTTTCCAATGGTGGGCACTTGGGTGATCAACTCTCTTTTAGCCATAACAAGGCCGGAAACCACCACTCATTTATCGTTACCCGGTGGGCACCTGTGAACCAAATCACGGAGGCGAGTAGCACTACCCACATCACACCACCACAAACCCGTTTATAGGGCGGGCCACATTCTTCCATTATCAGAGGACAGGACAAGAAACACAGAGGAAGAGAATGTACATCCATGCCCGTGCCAGGATTCGAACTCGGGTCCTCCCCATCCATAGTCAGTTACGCTAACCAGTACACAGGTTGGACGGCAGCCCAGAAATATAACGAGATTACATAAAGTAGCACTCCCTAAACAACTGTCAGCATTAAGTTTAGTTATATCTTTGCAGCATTTCTTTTACGATAAAAACCACAATATTAAATATTCTTGTTATAAAATAAAATTAAAAATATCGATTTAAAATATAAAATTTCTTAATAACTCTGAAAAATGTTGGAAAATTGGGTGAAAAATATTTGTTAAAAACCAAATGAATTTCATAAAAAAATTTAAAAAAAAATTTTTTTTAGTTTATACAAATTATATAAAGGATTTTACTTATTTCAGATTTAAACTTGTTTATAGTTTATAATATAAATATGGGTATAAATTCTTAAAATAATAGTTAAAATATATAAAATTGTAAATATTTCACACTTTCCTTTTAATAAAATAGTAACAATTCAAAGTTTCCTTCAAATAAATTTTCAACGTAATGATATAGATGATTTTCTTAGAAATATGCATAGTTCGTTAAAGTATTTTATAACTTCTTGGAAAAATTTCGAGGCCATATTAATGGGTATCAGAAGCAATATTGTTTGTTTTCTGCAAAATATATCAAATTATCAATATGAAACTGATCTATGAATGAAAAGAATAAATAAAATTCTTTAATATTTTGTCAAACTTGTAAAACAAACTATCTAAAATTAATAAGTTGTCCAATTCGATGTCCATTCGGTTATTTGACATTATTTCCTTTAATTTTTGTCTGTGCGAGTATGTTATAATGCTCCACTAAAATGACAGCTTTTCAATAACTTCATTTGGGAATTAGAGCCATATATGTGACAATACCGTTCATAAAGGTTTAAAGATAAATAGAGATAAATCGAATATCGATTAGACATCTTCTAAACTATTTGTGGAAGTCATATAGATATTGTGCGATAGAGCATACAATGGTTTCATAGCTTTTTATCTTTATTATTGCAATTTTTTTAATATATTGAATACATGTTGCATTACGGACATTTTTAATTAAGTCATTTTGTCGTTAACTTTTAATTATAATATTACTGGTTTTTTTTTTTTTTTTTTTAATTCATTTTACTGGATTTATTCTGGGTCCATTTTACTGTGTTTTTTATGTAGAAATGGTCGAATTATTCGGTACATAAATTATTTCGATATGAATGCTGTAAGCTAAGAGACTTTCTCTTTAAAATACATTATGTATGCAGTATCTGTTGTAATATGAGAACGTGTATACAAATATGCAAAATTTTAAGAAGCTGAACTTTTTTCTAGCAACAAATGCATGCACAGCAGTTACCTCCACATGCGCATGCGCCTCCTCTGCCTATGATGCCGCATGCGGCCGCCATAGCCGGACTCCAACCCCCTACCTTACCTCCGAGCAGCGCGGCCGGACTCCTCGCGCTCTCAAGTTCCCTGGCCGGCCCTGCGGCCCACCTGTCTGCGGCCGCAGCCGCGTCCACTGCTTCCTCCTCATCCTCATCTTCCATTAAGGACCATAGGGACGAGAAGAGAAATTCCAACTGTAAGTATTGTTAAATATTAATTTAATTTTTATTTCATTTATGTACTACTTAATAAAGTATAAAGTAAGTAGTATTAATTAATACTTTATGGTAAGTAATATGAAGTTGATTATTTGAATTACAGATTAATTTACATTTTATTGAAATGATAATTAATTCTTTCAAAGACAAATAAAAATATCAAGGGATATTTCTCATTAATCAAACTTGAAGCCGGTGAGAAATGTCCTCATTTATTAATACACATTTGGTTAGTGTGATACAGATTTAAATAACTTCCATGTAAATTAGTGTTTCGTATATTCTTTGAAAAAAAATCTCTTATTTCTAAGAATATGCGACTGGCTTTCATAAATTGACTGATTATCATTCTGGCTTTCAGTTCAACTGATGGCAGGTTCGAATCCCATTTCATGCGGGGATGTTCACAGTGGAATCTACTTTAAATTCTAGGTCCAATTAACTATTCTCACTGAATATAAAAATCCATAACGAGATTAAATATTAAATATTGAAAAAATTTCTAAAATTAGGAACGAAAAGAAAATTAATGAAATTTATGCTATGCAGTAAAATCTCAATTATCATTGAAGGAATTATTCATGTTTAAATTCCAAAAAACTTCAGACTTTAATGGAGTGCTTCTATACAAAAAAAAAGAACACGAAATTTTAGTTATTTTTAAAGAATTAAATCTAAAAAATTTTAAAGACGAAATAATTTCATTAATACTCAAATAATATAAGTGTGTTCATAATAGTTATTGGATGTTTAAAAAAAAGTATATTTCTTTAAATTTGTTTACTTTTTCATAATAGTATAGATTATCTACGATTGTTGCACCATTCAATTCCTCGGATAATTAGGAAATGTGTCTTGTTGGAGTGTATACAAATACTTTTTGGGTCTGACCAAAATTAAATCAATGAATAAAGACCATTTTTTTAGACAAAATAGAATAATTTATTTTATTTTATTCATTGCTCTAGAAGCTAAAATAATTAATTTTTTTTTGGTCAACAAAGTACACACATATGTACACAAACATGTATGTATGCATATGTATAATGTTTGTGTATACATATTTATCTATGAATATTAATAAATACAAACTAAAATCCAAATGCAGTTAAGCAGTAAATGCATTTCTGGAAGTTACTGTAATAGAATTTTTACTATTATCTAAACTTTTAATATAGTGAACAGTAATCCATGCTCCAATATTTAAGTATGTAAAGAGCAACATTTATTGATTCACAAATCCATTTCATACCGATTTGCTCCAAGAATTATATAAATATTGAGGTTTCGAGGCATGGCTCTTGTGTGGAACTTTGGCCTTACAGGATCAATGCACTCGTTTCCTTTTTCTCGGATTTCAAACTTACCACAGGAACGCTATATATCATTTATTAAATGTCCCCGCCATTTGAGTTTATATAAGTGGTTTAAAAGAAATAATTTTATACCGCAAGTGATTTCTAAAGTTAACAATGCCACTGGGCAAAAGCATCGAACAAATGAACAAAACAAAAAAAACTCGATTTTCAACTTCTGCAAGTAAACATAATACCAAACCGATCGAGTTGTGGGGAGAACTTAAATAAGCTTTGTTTGGTAAAGACTTAGTTCTTAAAGGCTTCTTGATAAGGCTCTATTTTCTCCAATTGGTTCAATCAATTGTTTTCCTATTTCCTTACCTCCATTTCTGTTTTTTATATTTTATTTGCATGTAGGAAAGGAAATATTTCTTATTTGCCGAGATCCTGATTTGTTTTAAAATTGAAAGGTTAGCCGATTTGTTATATAAATATATATTTAATCTCTTACACAAATGGTTTTTCTTTCTAAAATTTCATTTAAGATTTTTTTCCCATTTGCGTCATTTATGCATGGAATATGTATGCAGCTGCATATTTTTTTTTTAACTTTTGACTTCGGTATTACGTTAATAATTTGAGTTTTTTTTTAATCGTGTTTCTTTGCTTGCTCATCTTGCAAGCCTAGTTCAAAATTAATTTATTCAGAATCTAAGAAATAGAGGATTGTTATCAAAAACCGCGTACCTTTTTATTGGTTAGAATATAATTTGGAAACTATAAAAATAATATTAAATTTTTAAAAAATAGTAATGCATCATAGTCTGGGTTTCTTTGCGTAATTAAACTAAAGTGTTTGAAAAATAAAATAATTACAAAATCGAGTTCATGTACACCTTATTATTGATGAACATAAATTCTTTGTTAATAATAATAATAATAATAATAATAATATATATATATATATATATATATATATATATAGCATAACTGTAGTTAATACTGTAATTGCGATGGTTGTTCAGATTAAATGC
Organism: Latrodectus geometricus; assembly: GCA_026290005.1. NCBI lineage: Eukaryota > Metazoa > Arthropoda > Arachnida > Araneae > Theridiidae > Latrodectus > Latrodectus geometricus. The sequence goes on from JAPDSC010137402.1 coordinate 211,397, forward strand.
AATAAAAAGTTTTAAATGAACATTGGTCCAACATGGTCATGGTTAGGTGATCTGTCATGGTACTAACATGGACTTGCAAATTACGTTCTTGTTAATCCATATACCGACATATATGTTCTCTAAGACTTATCATAAATGTTTATTTTATGTATTTGGTTGTATTTAATCCATCAAAAATCGTCAACTTTATATCCAATTGCAGATAAATATTTTGCCATCTGTATGATCTATAATGTCCAATACACCAAATGATGATGTCTCATATATGTAAATGCTGTATATGAAGTACATTTATAAACAGCGTGGGAAAGAATGAAATTAATTCTTATTACAAACCATATTATATAGAAACGATGTACAAAAATTTGTGACTAAATTTTAAATTTTATAAATTAGTCATTATAAGAAAATATACTTTTTTTTATAATAGATCACCAATTTTGTAGAAAGCAATTTTTCATAAATTAATGTTATATTCACAAGCAATAAATTTACATTTTTAAATTTTAGGATATGAAAATTCATTTATTAAATTAAGTCTAATAATTTACAAATAAACATATTATTAAACTTTTTAAAATGCCTTCAATACCTCCCTTTTATGCTTCCAAGATTATATTTCAATGTTTTTAAACAATAATTATTTTCATCATTCTTTTCGTTTTTGAAGAATAAATATCTTTGAAATTTATTTTGAGTTTTTATAACTTTTATACAATTATTTTCAAAATGAAGATTTCCTAGTATAGAAGCATTCTTTGAGATTAACCTGATAAATATATTAAATGAAACAAAATTTGATGTTTGTTAAATACTGCCATTATGATGTAACAAGTTTAATGTCCAAGAGTGGGATTGTCTTTTTATTTTATAGAATTGTTAAACTCTTGAATGATAACATATAACAGATTCGAAAAACAATAGTTTTCAACAGTTTGTGTCTTTATTGTTACCTTTTCTTACACGAGAACACAATTTCTCTCAGAATATATAACTTGAAGCAGATTCCGATCTACAAAAAACATCCATACACAAAGAACAAATCGAACCTACGAATTTTTGAACTGAAGGCCAAAATCAGTCAATTGTGTGTGATAATTTGTTTTTCTAGTATAAATGTGTAAAAAAGTTATTTTCAATTTTCTTACAATTCTTAGTTAAATGTAAAATATTTAATAATATTTTTAAAAGTAAATTTTAAACCATAACATTATCTTTATAATTTTTGTTATTTATATAAAAAATTAATTTCTCCTTAATGTTTCAAAAATATATTTACACTAAAATTAAAAATATTATATTTATGCATTGTATATATAAAATTACGTTTCTAAGTATCATAATTTAAAGGACATTTAATTGTTTATTATTATGTATTTTGCTTCTCCATTATTTTATGCATTTTTTGTCCACACATGCAGTTTCTATCCCTCAAATGAATTCAAAGAAATTGATTATAAATTTCCCAATAGATTGATTGAAATTTCCTAATGATATTTTTAATAGAAGAAATAACCACAAGAAATAGAAAAGTTCTAATGCGACTTACAAAAGTTCTTTCTAAAGCTTTGAAAGGAACTTTAAAAAACGTGCTCCTATAATTTAAACAATTGTTTATTGTTTAGTTTCTCTTCGTTTGGTAACTAAGAAATTATTCAACCAAATTTTTTCGAGTTTTATTTATCCTAAACTTTTTATAGGTTTAAAAAACGTAATGCAAAGATGTAGGTAAAAATTTATTTTTATCTAAAATCAATGCTCTTCAAAGGTTATATGCCTTTGAATATATTTTCGCTAACTTCTTGTTATTTCTTATATTTTTTAAACTATAAAATTCAAAATTTATTTAATAGTTAAATATATTTTAACTATTAAATAATTACTTCTGTATTTTAACCCCCAAAGAATGAAATCCTTTGCTTAAAAATGACTGGAGTAAAACTGATAATAATATAATCCTATTTTCAAATAAAAATTTCATCTATAAAAATCCAAGTAAAGATGATACATTTGACTTCATTTATACGTTAGATAATAAAAATGACCTTTATGTATTCGGAATCATTTTGTGAAGCGTCCCTCATTAATCACTATTTCCGTTCAGAAATTCAAAATGATTGTCAGGTATAAAAGGGTCGGAGCGGAGTATTTATAGTCATATTTTTATTTAAGCTCGAGCCTCTTACCTCTCCATGCAAACTTTCCCATCTTATAATCCCAGCGGCTTTCGACCCCCCCCCCATCCCCTTCCTCCCACATGCATCCTCCAATCTTCATATACCCATCTAATAACGATACAAGATGAGAATACGAAGTCATTTGCAAACAATTGCTCCAGACCCAACTTCTCTGCGAGTGTTGCGCGCCCGCTTTTTCCCAGCTAATAATAATCGCATCTTAGGAAACTTGTTTGTCTTTTCTGAAAAATGAAATCACTTTACAGAAGTAAATGAAAGACATGGGCTGGAGGGGAGGGTCGGGAAAAAGAAAAACGGGAGAAAGAGGAAAAAAGGAAAACAATACAACAAAGTACAATCGCTTCGGGGTTGGGCCACGCGCCTTAATCTAATTCGGAAAAATAATACCGACTTCAAGCTTCCGAAATATAGATGGCAGTAAATCCGATTACAAAATCCTATTGCTCCATTCTCATTTACCGTTGGAGATGCCTACTTTAGAAATAAAAATATATATGACAAAATAAATAAAAAAAATTGTATCTCTAGATGGATATTTTTTATTTCTTTTCATTTTTTTTCACTTTCTTCCTTCTTTCTCATTCCGTTTGAAAGCTATATTGAAAATAAATACATGCGATGTCTAATATATATATATATATATATATATATATATATATATATATATATATAGCGAATACTGTAGGCTTTTGATATATATATATATATATACCTTTTTTAAAAAATTATTTCCACAAGAAGGGAAAGCAGACGTCGGATTAAGAAAAAGAAAAATAAACTGTCTTGTAGGTAACGTAAGACGGTGGAACTAAGATTATATTCCTAGTCACCTGACGAGAATTTCTATCAGCGAAGCGTGTTTGATGGAAGTTCTTAGACGAAAGTGGGGTAGGCGCTGCGATACCTGAGCCACATTCGGGGCATACCTTTCCACAAGGGCGAGGCACTGCATTGAATTTCAAGCATCGTCCTCAGGTCTCAAACCCTTCCGTTCGTTTTCTTAGGAAAACAGCTTGACTTTTGAATTTCTGGGAAATTCTCGGGAACTAAGTATTGGAGATTTTGAATTGAAACATGACAGAGCTTGGATAGTTTTACTGCATTTGTGATTGAAATAATTTATGCTTTTGATGTCGAGCATTACATAGTACCAATATATTTAAATGTTTTTTGTCATAATTTACATAATGATTCATGACGCCATGGTGGTCTGGTTGAGCAGGAGTTTTATTCTCATTATCTGGTGGCAGTGAGTTCGAATACCGGCTTAATCAAAGATCCGTCTTATTTACTATGGGCGGCTGGGCCTCGCTAAATATATCATGGTAGCAATGTCCTCCAGGTGAAATGATAGCTATGAAGGTGGCAGGTCATGTATTCGACGTCTTCTGCTTGATGACTGCTTCAAAATTGCAAAGACTTTCACCCGACTGCTTCTATTTAACTGGTAGAGCCCAACATAGGTCTGGGTATAGGGAAGGTTGCTAGTGCAACAATAACATATTGCTTATGTTGTCCAGTAGTGTATAGTACATGCTTATGATTTCACTTGTTTATATTATGCACAAATATTTAAGTACAAAGTAGGATGTTTTTTATTTTATTTTTTATGGTATTTGATGTTTGACTGTAATTTATATTTTTGGAATTCTCTGATTAATTAATGCACTCAAGATAAGAAGCTGGGTATATGAACTGCTTGAAAAAAATTAATTGCAGCTAAAATCGAAGCGGATGAAAGAATTGCAAGGCCGTTAATTTTACAAAGCCCACCAGATTTACATAGAAATTACAAAGCCCACAAGATCAAGTGATTTTGCAAATTCTGAACTCACTGATCCTCATACAATGCTGTGGTGTGTTTGATAGAAAAGTCTGCAATCCTAAATATACGTTTTTGCCCGGTGTAAGCATTAAAGTTTTCTGACGAAAAACTTTTTGTGAGAAACTGTAAGATAAAATGAAGGTAGATGTAACTTCAATAAAACATAATTATGCTTATGATTGAAGCTTCTTTTCCTTTTCTGGCAAAGTTAATTACCCTTATTCAAACTTGGAGCACAGGAGATCCACTTGATGTAATGAAACATTAATGTGATTCTCCAAAGGTGAAATTTTCGGTTACTGTTTTTCTACAATTGTGTTTTTTATCCTCTTATCATCTAGGGAAACTCGGTTAATGGTTTATTTACCAAGATAAATTATCAAAGTCGTTGAATTCCGAACATGATCTATTAGGATGATATTATAAACGATTCTGTCGAAGAGAGATCTTCTCATGTTTATATAGTAAAGAAGGTTCACCAGTGCTCTACTTCGTCTATTGCCTCATTACAGCCAACAACCGTATAACATCTCCATCAGATATCTTGTCTATCCAACATTTTTAATTTCGTATCAGGCATTGACCATATCAAAGTCACATAACCAATATAAAGAAATCTCATGGCAAAGAAGAATCTCATGGATTTGGACTTCAATGTGTGCCTACCGAACGTGTAGGACCGATACCATACTTTTAGTCACGATCTGATAAACTAACAGACGGCATTTAATTTCTATTTTTTACGAATCAGTTGAAAAGGAACGGTATATGCTTGTCAGCCTTTGGTAATTTCCCATACTTGGATTAGCCTAAGCTCAAACAGCTGTTGCTTTGTTGACCACCGATGTCTCCTGATCTAAGGCCCTTGGATTTTTTTCTGGAATTTTGTTAAAATAATGAATTGGTAGTAATATTTGTCCAAGTCTTTAGCAACTGAAGTTATGTAAATATTTGAATCCTTGGGAAAGAATATTCTGTCATGAGTGTATCAAGAACTAAATTAGATGCTTGCATAATAATATAAAAGCATAGAAAATTTATAGAAACTTAAAAAACTATACTTTCATGGTTAATTTAATTCATTAAAGTAATTGCAACTGCAAAAAAAGTACCACTTTATTTGTCTTATTCAATCTGAAACAAACGATATAATAGTTTAGTAATGCGATTTTTTATGCTACAACTGTCCAAACATTGTTGAAATTATTTTTATGAATTTATGTATTATGTACTTATACTTTTGGTATTCCTTGTTGAATGATTCAATTAAACAGCGAATATTACACTTTTATTACAATTTTATACGTTACAGATGATCAATTGCTATTATTTTTGTCAAGAAACGTATATTACTTATGCTTATGGTTTCGCTTGTTTTAACTTTAATTCCATCTGCAAGCTTTGCGTCTCTCCATATGTGGAAGTTTGCGAATCTACCTCGCATCGCTTGTGTACATGAGACGAAGGATAATAACAACAACAAATACTCCCTATACACATAAATATATATATGCGCATACATGTCGAAGAAAACTGGGCCTTTCGAACGTCGTTTCTCAAATAATAGAAATACACGGTCCGACTGGCGGTTTGAGCAAACTGCGGCATGTAATTTTATTTCGCTGCATTCTATGCAAAGATACATTTCCCTAGGTGAGTACTGGGACGTTGTCAAGCTGGATAGGTAAATGCTCGGGTAGGGGTGGAGCAAATTCGGTGTTCGAGTATGGAAAGCAAACAAGTGTCTCAGAAACATCAACATGAGCGCGACGGGCTTTGCTCCACAAACACTTTTAACGCGTGCTGGGGTTAGACGCGTAAAAATGAATTCCTTTACTTCCTCTCCAATATTTACCCTGCTTCTAACGCCCCAGCCTGCAGACTGTCTTCGATTGTTTCCTCAGAATCCGTAGCTTTTTTTTTTTACCCTTTTTTGTTTACTTTTCCTACTTTTTTCCCACCTACACCCCATCCTCTGTATTTGTTTTCTTTTATCAGTCCTCCGTGCAAAGACAGAGATCTGTTTGTCTCTGTGTCTTTCTTCAATCCTCCCCCGTGACGATAACGCTGGTGAGGTCTGGAGACGGATATGGATAGGTACGTCACGTAAATTTTTAAGCAGACAAAAATGAAGTGCAAAAAAATAAAGGGAATCATACCTCCCTCCCGAGAGGGTTAGGGAAATTTCTGCGTCACATGATCTAAAGAAAGGAGAATATATCCCTCCAAACAGATATTACCAATTGAAAAATTAATCACCTTCTAAATTTAAAGTGAAATGAAGTCAAATCCAAACGATATTTGTTATCCACAAACAAAATTATAAACTTTCTGCAATTTGAAGATAAATGAAGTCATAAACCCAAACGATACTTATAATCAAAATGAATATGTAAATTATATGAGTTTTAGAGAGAAATGAAATCTTATATCTCTAAACTTTAGTTTAATATCTGGAATAATTTGTCATTACCAATAGCTTCATAAATACTATAAATAGAAGCTATTATTTTAATTGGCAGCATCTCTGAAGTTATCTTTATATTAATGATTGCATGATTTCAATAGATAACTAAACAACAATTCTGAAATTAATTTCATACATGTTGAAGCCAACTATGTTTCTAAACTTGTTAAAAGAAAATGAAAACCCAAATATGATTAATTGCTTTTTGCACAAATATACATTTATAAATTAATTACATTAATAATTATTCAATTTCAGATACCTTTAAGTTTCGCCATGTGTTCAAAATTATGAAATTTAGAAAGTTTCAGATAAATATATTTTAATGAATCTGTAATTAATTAATTCATAATAAATAATTTCTAAAAAGGAAAAGTGTCCAATTTCCAAAAATTAATTATGTTACGTTTTTCTCGATGCTGAATAATTAAAGGAGGTATTTTTAATATTAAATGTATTTAACTTCAAGAAAAAATATCAGTAGCATTTATATGGAATTATAAAATACAAATTTTCTTAAAATAATTTAGAATCATTATGTCGCCCTAATTTACTTTTGCTTATATGTATTTAATTTTCGGTAAATTAAGAAATTAATAATAATATCAAACTATTTTTCTTGATGTTTAATAATAATAATAATAAAACATTTCAAATCCCATATCTGCGCTAAAAACCACCATTTTATATTTTTGATAGTAATTGCAGCCTTGTAACTAAAAATGTGCATACTTTCACTTTATGTTAATGTGAACTTCGAAAAATAACATTTTACGGTACATTGAGTTCTCATAAACGGTACATTGAGTTCTCATAAAGAAAACCTTTAATTAATAATTGTAACAAATTTTACACTACGGGAATTTTGACACTGTTTCAAATTTTTGCAAAAGGTAAAAGATTGATGTTATTTTGTTTGTAATTAGTACTACCATTAGGCAAATTTACCACCTGTGTCGGCTAAATGAAAAACATTAAGCTGAAAATTATTAAAACAAGATTAAAAGATTTTATGAATTATCTGGTTTTGTTAATTAGTAGTAAACTAATTAATTGTTAGTCTATTTAAAAACTATCTTAAGTCAAGTACTATTTGTAAATGAAAGTGTAAATAAAATTTTTTTTTAAGTTTTTACTTTTTAAGCTTTTAAGTAAATAATCGGGTTTTAAAATTTAAAAACTTTAAAATCTTATTAAATGCTATGCATTTCATGTGATGTTTATTTTTATGTGTATCATTTCAATTTCTAAAATTAAAAAAAATTATTGTTATTATATTTTTATTGATATATTTTAAAACATGTTTTCTTTTTTCTTATTTCAATCTTCAATGGTAGCTGTCAACGACGATCGTCAGGTAAGATTTAAAATACTATTACTATTAAATTTTAATTAAAATAATGTTTTAAAATTTATAAAAACTTACATTAATTATCATCTTAATTAATAATCATATTTTAATATGTTTGTATTTAATTTGAAAATATAAGTTAAT
>JAPDSC010137402.1:233342-264612 GCA_026290005.1 Latrodectus geometricus
AAGTATTATTGTTTCCAAAACTAACATAAAACTAATTACTTTATAAGAAAATTATAGTTTTTTCTATATAAATTAATTATTAGTTGTTTTATCTTATGAATAACATTAAATTTAATTAATTACATTTTTATACACACACACACACAAACTATGGAACTTTTACTCTTTAAAATGGGCTTATAAATATTTCATTGTCAAAAGTTTATGTAAATGTGACAATAAAAGTTATTGCTACATTTTTAAACTTCTTAACCCTTATGCTGTTTAGTAATATCCAATTTGAAAACTATTTTTATCTATTAGCTTCAAATTGACTGTAAGAATTAAATTCATGTATTAAAATGGAAATAAGGATAACAAAGTAAAATTGTAAATGTAGGAATTGGTGAAATATATTTCTTTGTGCTTTTTTGTCCATCTGTTTTGAATATATATCATAGTAATTATGTTCATAAATTTCAAACGGAAAACTAGTGCTATTTTGCCAATGTGCACAATCTATTAACTTTTATTCTCAACAAAATAAAAGTGGTATTATTGTACCATGGCAGGTATATATCATTGATACTTTTAAACAAATTCCTATTATTGCTATAAGAGACTCGTATTTATGTTAAACAAATGCCATATACACTGCAAGTTGCAAACATAAAAGAATTCTCGTCATCGGTGCATTTCATTTCGTGTGTTTTAAAGTCGCACCCGAAAAATTCCTCCTTAATGCTAATGTGCATTTGTATGCAAATTTATAATCAGGTTAATGCACACAGGACTCTCTTGCTCTTACATAAATTTGGATAAATCACGCTCATTTCGACAAATTTATCATTCACTCTAATCCAACCAGGGCTTATATCGGTTTTGCCTTGTTTGTTACCGAGCACCTAGAATACTTCCCGCTTTGCTTTTCCATCAATATGAATATGAATGAAAACTCCCACGAACGGCGCATTAAAATAATTCTTTGAAAAGATTTTCCATCCGTTTCCTTGTATCCCTTCGCGACTTATTTGCAAAGCTGTCATTGTATTCCTTTTCAGCGCGAAAAGATATTTCCTAAATACGTAGTCTTACCTGCCTGATGATGCCCGCCATCTTTGCCGCTTGCTTTTGGGACACGTAAACTACACTTTTATTGTATGTAATAGCCATCTCTATTTTTGCTTCTTCCTTTTGGAATGCTGTCGGTGCGGAAGAATGGGGAGTACAGTTACAGTGCAAGACAAGTTGCACAGCATGACAATGGCCCTTCTCCAAGTGCGGCCCGTTTTGTTGAACGCGACTCGTTAAAGCATGAAAAACGGTTCCGGATGCTGTAATGTTTATGCGTGGATATACATTTTTGAAATACGAAAAGTTCGGCGCTTAACGACGCGATCAATGGCTCTGCCAACTTCTTTTTGTTCCGTGCAATTTTGCGCGACTCCTTTCCTTAAGAACTGCATACATTAAAGAAATATGGAGATAACGTCATAAATATTGCAGCGTGTAATCATATGTTCCATGCTTTAGGAATAAGTAATATTTATATTGTGGTATTGCCAAGTAGGCGAATTCGAACAAAACATTTGAAATACATTTTTAAGTGTTGCAGAAGAGAATGAACTGCTAAAATCTTTAACAATATGTACACACACACACACATATATTTGTAAATAATAATTTGCTTGTCAGAAAAGAGTTCTATTTGCATAGTTGACCATCTCTTTCCTGATGAGGACGTGGTCACTATGCCTTTTCCCTATTTGCATTGCATAGTTTTTTCTTGACCTTTTCTTATTTGTATTGAATTGTATAGTTTCTTCCTTACTCTTGTCTTCGATTTTGATTGCTCTTCAAATTATATCTTATTTTCTATATTGGCATTTCTCTCTTCAGCTGCTTTTGTGCTGGTTTGATTGTCAACAATATATATTAGTTAATATTGTATTTCATTAGTTCCATGGACTGTCATGTGATATATATTTTGCTTTTTATTGTATTTACTGCTTTTTTATGTACATAATATCTTATATTTATTTTGAATATAATAATTTACAAAATAAGATGGAATTATTGCAGATCAGAAGAACATGGAAATGAGAGACAATTTAAAATTATTAAAAAAGTAATAAAATTTATTTTGAAAGGCTTTAAAGAATAGAGCATCACATAATTCCTTCTTTTCATAAAAACTTACAGGCAGTTTGGCTTGTATTTGATTCATGTTTGGTCTGGTTTAAGCCCATATTACAGAAATGAATTTCAGAATTAATTTCCAGATCTTGCTCAATTCACAAGAATATACAAGCAATTGAATTTTAAGGGTTACATTCGACCTATCATATATCTTCTTTTCGACTGATTTGATCTCTTACACTTATCATACCGAATACTGGAGTCTGTTTGATTGTTGTACAGTATATTTTTCTGCTAATATAAAAGTATATAAAGTTCTTTTGACACTGTTCTTACCTACATTCTTGCTCATAAACTTTAGACATTGATTTCTGTGGTTTGATGATGAGATAATTAAAAATGGTTGAGTAGAAGTGTGCGCGATTGTGATCCATCGATAGCTAGTCTGTTACTGAGGTGAAAGTTACTGAACTTAGTGATTTCAAGTATTTCTATCTCTATTTCTTTAATAATTGACATGCCTTTCAATTAAAGATACAGAAATTAGTTAGATTTGTAAATCACACAATAACATCGGAAATTATCTTAGTGTACATTATTGCTGTTAAAAAAAGTGATCTAAAATTCTGTTGCCACGCCCTGTAAGACCCGATTTTGTAAATAAAATGGCATTTTGTACTAATAAATCTAATTTGTGCGTTTGATTTATGGTTTGTCAATAGAACCTCATTCACTTCACAAAAAGCTGTTAAAGTTTTTAATTTAAAATATTTCACTTTATCTACACTGCGATTTCAAAATTTAATCTTTTATATTGATTCCTGAAATCTATTTGGCTTTGGTATAATTGTATAATTTTTATTTTATAATAATGCGACCAAAAACGTTCTATGGTCTACGTTCATCTCGTCATTGACTTGAAACTTCTGAGATTAATCTGAGTAGTTTGTTATCTGAGACAACTAAACAGAAAGCTATTAATAAAGCAACTTTATCTGGTGATAAAATAAATAAGAAAGCGCGTGATTTTTAAATTATTGTGCAAAATATCCCTTTTCCTAATATCATAAACATTTTAATATGTTTATATTTTTCTGTAACAATAGATAGTTTACATTTCTTTTCTCATATATTTATAGTTATTCTCGAGATAATTCTGGCCCGAAATTAAGAAAATTGATTTGTACCTCTGCCTCATAACTGGTATAAAAGAAAAAGACTAGAACTTTCCTTTCCTCTTCCATGTGACAAACAAACCAAGGCATGTCTGTCTCTACTTGCCAATGGGCCCTTGAAAGTACTCACATAGTAAAGAGGTTTCCTCTCTGCCTTAAATGTCTAGAACAGGCATCACTTCAGCACATCTTGGACTGAACTGAAAAGATATCCATAATTGGCCATTATTTGTATCGAATTTTATTAATGTCAGTGATTTCATTAATATGATAGGGCTCTTTCTGACCAGATGGCAGATTAAAAACAACAAAATTTCCTTTATTCTGAGTACTGGAATCTGTTTGATTGTGGTTGAATATCTATTGTTTTGAGTATTTTTCCTGATAAAGACGACCAAAATATTAGATTTGCTATTCACGCTCTCATTAGCGATCACAAATTTTAGAAACTAATCAATGCAGTTTGATGACGAGACAACTAAAAAGAAGAGTACTAATAAAGTTACCTTTGTCCTCTAATGAGGAGAATCAGAGTGTTTGCGATTTTGATTCCACCTTTAGAATGTTGTTTATTTTATTTAAAAGTTTAGAAGTTTTGAATTCCAATTACTATATTTTACATACATCTCTTTATTTCCAATTTTATAATTTACATCTCTTTCTCGCTGAGATTTGCACTCGGATTATTACATAGTATCGGTGGTCTTAGAATACCTTTTTTGGTACAAAAAAGTGATCTAAGAATTTATTCCCGCTACAAGCCTTCATTAGAGACCACAAATTTCGGAAACTAATGACAGTAATTTGGAGACAGTTAAAAAAGAAGACTACTGATGAAACTACTTTTTTCTGCTTATGAAAAGAATTAGAGAGCGTGCTGTTTTGATCCATCTTTAGAATGTTCATTTTTCGGAGCTACAGAAATTGTCAATTTAATTACTGCATTCTATTTATATCTACTCAAAGCTAATTTACATCTCTTTCATGCTGAGCATTGGAATCTGTTATTCAATATTGGTATTTTTATAGCATCTTTTGCTTAAAGCGATTCTAATTTTTTATTGTTCAGGCTAAAATTAACGACCACAAGCTTCTAAAAGTAACCACAGTAGTACTGTTGTTGTCTTGTCCCGTAAAGTAGTGCAATATTGAATCAAATTGTTCCAAAAGGGTCGAGGGTAGCTCTGGCTACATCAATAATTCAGTGGAATAGAGAAGTTAATAAGTGGGATTGTGAGAGGGATCCTGAATAATTTCACCAATATGGCAGGTCACCCAAAGATACGGTCGGGAGAGAGTTCGGTGTCTGTGCAGTGAACACAACTCCTGTAGCTTTGATGGCCATTGAGAAATATTTTTATTACATTGAAGTGTTTAATCCTCAATCCGGCTATGATTGAGGAGATAGCACGATCACAGTTCAAGTCAGGGATGGAGTGCTTCCAAGAAGAACCTTGAAGTAATCTACACTACTAGTGGAAGCGAAAAGTTGTCAGACCTTCCGAGGAGGTTGGACTTCTACCTGTTGGTCTGAGGAAGGTATTTTATTTCTCTTCTGCCACCCAAAGGAAAACTCAATGGAGGCATTCCCTTATTCGCTACCTGGGGATGAACCTTTTAGGAGTTACAGACACACCCGAAGGCTTACTGAAAATTTGAATTTAAATTATTGTATTCCTTCAATGATGATTTGACAATATATGTCTCTGTCATACTGAAAGTGGAATTTCATAGTTTTTCAATGTGAGTGATCTTAGAATATTTTTTTGGTAAAAAGGCAACTTAAAATTGTATTCCCACTGTTCCTACCTGCCCTATAGGGGTCTCAAAGCTCTGAGATGAATCCTTGTATTTTGATAATCAGATAATTAAAATGATTACAAATTAAACGACTTTTTCTAATGACGAATCGAATAGGGGTGCATGCAATTTATGATCCATCGTTATGGTATCGCTTATTTCGTAAAAAGTTGCTAAAGTTATCACTTTTATATATTTTAATCAGTCTACCTGTCTTCAGGGATGGTTTGAAAATTTATACTGAATCGTGGAGTTTATTTGATTAGGCTACATATCGTTTGCTTTTATGTTTTCGTCTGGTAATAAAGCAGTGCAAAACTGTATTGCGGCTGGCTGTTCACACCCGCGTTAGCGACCACAAACCTCGGAGACGACTCGCTGTAGTATGACGAGACGACCAAAGGGGGCGGGAATCGGAGTGCGAGGCTGCTGTGGAAGATAAATTCTCATCACGCTTATATTTCCACACTTCCATCCTTAATCCGGACGTGTTGGGTGAAAAGGATGGATTTTCCTCCCCTCCTCCTCCTCCTTCCACCCCCGCTCATTTCCCCCCGTCGGAAGCGGTGACAAGCGATAAGCGGGTGTAATTCGGTTCCAAGATTTATATTCCACTTCCTCTTAATAACGGTTTGTCTCCTAAGTCTAAACACGGGAAAAATTCTTCTCATTCTTCCAGAAAACAATGCCGCCCCCCTTCTTTTGCGGGTAAATGAATGGCCTTCCAATGCTTAAGGGGGGAGGAAGGGATTTCTTTTCAAGGAATGTGGATCAGTGGGTAAAATGCCGCTCGTAATTTTGGATACTATTGGGATTTCTTAATGGCTTGAGGGGGAGGGAAGAAATTTTAGTAGTGGAATTATTAAATACCTTTATTCACACATTCAGAGGGGTTAAATTATTTTCATCAATCCTCAAGCATGATTGAATCGCAATATTTGTAATGAAAGAAACATTTTATAACTTTATGTCAATAGTTATTAATAATCTTAAGCAAAAAATTTATTTATTTTAATAAATATGAATGAATACTATACATAAATATTAATTACAAAATATTTTTGCAATTTTGATAATTTTTTTTTAAATAATTATATTTTTTTACATTAAAAACTGATTTTTTGCAAATAAACTGTGTTTTTGTTTTAACTTTATCTTCTAAAGCTAAGAATATTAATATTATGTATACATATATATATAATTAGATAATAATTTTATACATTATGATATTAATATTATGACATCAAAGTATTGATTATATATTCAGTATACAAAAACGTTTGCCTATTCATTCAGAAACAATATTGAAATTAATACAAGATATATTATAATATATTATAATTAATAACAATAATATAAATCATATTATAATAATTTTATTTACATTATTTATAAGTGAATACTTATATCTGCTTGAATGTATCAATATCTCATATACATGCATATATGTGTATATGTATATATACTTTAATTCAAATAAAAAAATCTTCATTTAAATAATATTTATAGGATTATTTATATAGAAATACTATATAAAAATGCTTTAAATATTATTTGAACGAAGTTTTTTTTTTTTCGGTTAATTATAAATTTTGGGCGCAACAGCTTTTTGAATGTAAATTTTTTTATATTGTATTAAAACTAACAAGAAAAAAATGTGTATTTTTTAAACCAAATCTCACATTAAAAATTATGCTGACAAACATTTATAGATTTAAACTTTTCATAAATGATGATTTAATTCCAACGAATAAATATTTACAAATAGCTATTTAATCTATACATGCAATCTTGCAAAAACTCAAGCAAAATACCTGGATATTTTTTTATTTTTTCAAAATTTTATTTAATCGAATAAACACAACATGATAGGGGGAAAATCTCACAGGTCTTTTTGCATGAATGATTTTTGAAGGCTGTGAATATTATAAAAAATTTAAATAGAAATATTTAATCATATTATAGAGAAGTAAACATCAACTATTAGTGTCAGTTTATTTTTAAGAAAGGCGCTAGTATTTATCATTAATTATTTCGTCATGAAAAGCGTATTTGTATAAAAAAAAAATGTTTAACGTATATAGGGTTTACGGAAATTTATATTTTGACGATGACATAAATATTAGTAAAGCTATTTTCAATTACTTTTGCATTTTATTCGCACCATTGCTCTATATTTAACGCCTGGTTTGAATTAAATGTTTGATGAAAATTTGTTTTTAAAAAATGTAGAAAATTCAAGACGAGAAGTATATTTGGAAATCCAAACTATTTTCTATTAAAATTGATAATTCTTTAAATAAAATTCAAATTTTTTTTTGTCTTTGCTTTAAGTATGTCACATGATGTTTTCAAAATAATCTTTATTTTCAATATTTTAACTGTATCTTAAAATTTCTCCCGCCTGTCGTTTGCTTTAGACTGCAAATCATTCGTTCTGGAAATTGTTCTTTTTGTAATCTTCTTAATAATGCTTTAAAATCCAAAGTATAAAATAATTTCAATTAAAATTGAGAATTTTTTTAAGTTAAAATTCAATTTTTGCATTTGAATTAATTATGTTACATAACATATTTCCAAATTACTCTTTACTTTCTATAATAATTATTCGTTTTAATCATTTCTTAAGATTTCTTTTCTCTACCGTTTGTTCTAGAAAATTTGCTGTAACCTCTTTCTCAGCCAGTATTCATCAACCCCATCTTATAATTAGTTTCTCCTTACAGTTAATTCCTCCTTATATAGAATAATTCCCTAATTTAATTTTTCAAATGTAATTGAAAAAAGACTTATTATACATATAAAAATATTTTAATGCAAAATTCCAAAATAGAAACTGCTTGAAGAAATTTTATTTTATAAGCAAATTTTTTGTAAAAAAAGTCATATATTATTTTATTTCTAAGTAAGTGAATTTAAGGCCTAATTGTTTTTAATTCTTTTGAGATTTGAGGTTATAATTTTAAAAAAGTAAAATCACATTTAAAATATTTTTCAAAGAGGAAAAACATAATTTTTTTTCTCGCAATTTATTCAAGAATACAAAATTTAAGAAAGAAAATCGTAAATAAAAATAAAAAACAATGAATTCTATAGAATTTTTATTAAACTAAAAAATAAATTTACTATTTAACTATTTTATTGAGTTTGTAAACTTTTTACTATATCTTGCTAAACATTTATGAATTTTTATAGTCTCAGATTCTTATATTTTGAGAAATAGAATGCTTTTTTTTTCAAAATCTTGATATATTTTAAAGAAATTTTCTGAAAAATATTTAAAAAATTATTTAAAATGGAGAAAACTTTAAAGAAAAGAATTGCTTTCAAAACTTTTTCATGAAAATAATTTTTATTTTAACATTTATCATGATTTTTTATTTAAAACATAAAAGAAGAAAATATAAAAAATATTTTGTATAAAAGGTCACAAAATATTTTTTTATATTTTCTTCTTTAATGTGAGTTAATTTTATTTTAATAAATTTAATACCTCAAAATTGCCCACCCTCAAAATTTCAGATTCAGAAATTTCAAATGTTGAATTATTTTCTTTAAAAATAGTGTATTTATTTGTTCAAACTTTAACTTACTCTACACTATTTATTATTCAATTTGAATTGTTTCTTAAATTTGCTAAAAATAAAGTAAAATTATTAGTACATTATAATTTAATTATTTAATAAGTATATAAGTGTCCTACAAAAAAGTCTGGTAAAATCTTTAAGGTTTAATTAAAAATTAAATTATTTGTACAACTGATAATTGTTCATCACTTTTTAACTTACATAAATTCTGACGTACATCTTATTCTTAAACAAGCATTTCTCCTAGTCTCTAATGATACTTTTTCTATTATTATTTCAAAATACTTTTAATAACTATTTTAGATATTTTCAAAACAACTTAAATTGGTAGTTTCCCGTTTCATTATTTACAAGTGTGTATCATATTCTCTCAAGTGTCTATCTTGATAATAATTTCTGGTATCTCAAAGAGTCATTTCTTTGATATTTATGAGTCCTATTTCTTTGAACTGTTATCGTTTTATACTTTATTTAATGGCAACACTATTTCGAAATTATATTTCATATAACGAATCTATTTTAATTACAAGCCAACAAAGTGAAGTAAATTGAATTTTTATAAAATACTTTTTCTCATCAGAGGTTGTTATTGAAATTTCATTCAATATCAAAATAAATTATGGAATATATTTTTTTATTTTTGATTTGCATATTAAAATTGTTTTAATTTATTTTTCATTTATATAATCGCCTCTTTACAGACTTTAACTTATTTAAAATAAATGAAATGCAATGTATGCATAAATAATAATTATATTTATCTACTGTTTATTATTGATTTGTTTTTTCCTTTAGTATATTGTTTGTAAAAAGGATTTTAATGAGTTTAAAATTGAAGAGAAATTAGATGTTTAACTCTAAACAAATGCGCTAAATTTTACCATTCAACTATCCAATTTCTGAGAAAAATAAATTGTAATCATAAATAGAATATTTAGTAGTCTAATCAAAAATAGAATATTTAATGGATACATTTCTTCTGAATATTCTACTTTCTATAAAATGTAAAATTGTTATATGATAAGATATTTACCATTTTCTTACGTAAAACAGAAAAATCAATATGTTATAGAACTACGTCACTATATTGTGCTTTTAATCAAATTGTGACTATAAAACTTAGAACTGTGGCTCTATTATACTTTTAATCAAACTGTTCCTATGAAACTAAAATTATAATATTTTCAAAACGTCAAGTTTTGTACATGATGTTATGATTAAAAACAATGTTCCGTCTTTTCTAACTATAAAAGCCTGAATTGGTGTTTGTAAAAATTTTTATAGACAGTGTGCTTACATAACATTAAATAATTTCACTAGGTATTGATGACAGTTAGAAATTGATCAACTTTATTTAAGAAAAAATAAAAATGTCTATTTTAATACTAAACAACCAAAATTCATTCAAATACAGCTATACATGTGTACATAAGTTTAGACTGTATGTGTATCTCAAATGTACATGTATATAAATTGTAGACAATTAGGCACTTTCAATAAAATGGTTTCAGGATTTAATCTTCAACTTTGAATAATAGACAAGTTTTTATTCCCCTTAATAAACTCAAATTATTTGCAGAAAAAATTATTGCCCTTAATAAACTCAAATTATTTGCAGAAAAAATTATTGCCCTTAATAAACTCAGAAAATTATTTAATTAATTGATTGGCTTGAATTTTTTTTTGAATCTCTTAATTAATATTTTTATCTTCTTTTAAAAAATATGGTTGCATCTAGATGATAAAAAAAAATATGCTGAAACTCTCAATTATATTAAAATAAGTATATAATACTTTTTTTGTAGTTTTTGCTGTCTTCAAAAAACTAAATTTTTTGTAATTTTCAGAAAAAAAAGATAATTTTGGATTTAATGCTTAACCCTAATTATTATTGTGATCATAAATTTTACCGCCTCTAACTAATTCATTGTAATAATTTTGAATAGTTCATCCCGATAAGTATACGAAAATTTCAGTTAGTTCAAACTCTTTATAAATAGTCATTATTTTTTAGTATATCGATAAAATAATTAAATATACTAATTTTTATTAAAATTTAAAAACAACAATTGGAATAAAAGTGTATCTGAATGATTAAATATTACATAAAATTTGAAAAAAAAAAATTTCATGTCGCAAAATAGAAATTATTCACTATTTTTTCACAAAATTTATCCTGAATTTTCTAAGGCGATACAATAAATTTATTTTATAAAAATTTTATAAAATTGTGTAACTTATGTAGAAATTTTCTTAGCCAAAAACAAAAAATATGCGTGTAATAAACTACTTTGCATTTGAAAACCGTAAATCATAATATTGTGCTGCCATCTATATGACAAATCTTGCGTTACGAAAAAAGCAATAAGAAAGCACTGATTCTCTAACGGTATTACAGGAAATACTCTTAATTCATTGATATATTTTGTTTTTTATTTCTCACTTTTCAATAACAAAATATAAATTTCGTACAAATACAGTTTGCTTCCTGTAAATTCATTTAATTTTCAGATGTAGTTTACATTTGGATTGAAAAAATTAAATTATGAAATAAATTTAATGATATCACAAAAATGTTTTTTTGTACTAATTGGTAAAATATTTTCAGTTCTCTTAATTTTATCAAATTTACAACTATAAATATTATTAAACTTATAGGCGTTTTAATTTTCAGCAAATGTCGTTAATTAATAAAGTTTTTAAAAATGAAAACCAATTTTATTAATTTAACTTTTTCAAAGTAGCTTTATTTTTGATTTTGTTTCAAAAGTAAAAGTTCAAAGCTATGTACTCCTTCGAAATTCCTGGTAATTGAAGAAAATAAAATATCGATATAATTCCTCAACAGCACTGGTAATAGGAAACTGGGTTCAACATATTTTGCTTAGGCTTATATTGATAACAATAGATGACATTGTTTTCTTTTCCTGAAAACCGTAGACAATAATGATATGTTGGGAAGCCCAAAAAGTTTTTAAATTTCAAAGAGAAACATAAACAAAATGATCTTTTGAAAACAAAGTGAAGTTTAAAAATCCTTATTTTTGGATTAGAAAATTATAATCCCTATAGAGGAAAGACCATCTTAAAGAATAACTAAGCAATGGATTTACTAAATAAAAGTTCTGTGTTTAATAAATAATAATGAATATTTATTTGGACCGGATTATTCTTTTTCAAAGTCTATTTCATACACTCATTATTATTTTCTTTTTAATAATTTATACCTTCATGAAGGTATAAATTTTAATTATTTATAACGCAACAGTTTTTCCTGATACAACAAATATATTACAATAGAATAAAATGTTGTAAATCAGTTGTTAATGCAAAAATTTCCGAAGATTATTTTGAAGATTAGATTAGTTTGTGCATATGTATGTCCTATAGTAATAGTACTAGTTACTTCACAGTTGAAGACAGGAAATAAAATTTTATTATCTCAATTGCTGGTCTAATTGTCGATATCATCTGCTGATCATAACGGTCTATTTCCTTACCAAAAACAAAATGATAAATTAGCAGGAATATATTTGCCTTCCAGTGAAAAAAATTCCTTACAATTCTTTGGAAATCATCAATAACCAGGTGGTTGTGGAAACATCTTATCAGACAATTTGCTTCTTTTGAAACAGTATATGGTCTTCTGTTATAATCTGAAAAGACTTTACTTCTATTGATGTTTCCAACTCAATGTTAATCGTTTAACTGTAATAATATTTTCGTGTTAAATATTAAATCAATCATCTTGAAGTTCCAGATCTTATTCTTGAAATCAGAAAACTGTTTTCTCTCTAAATTTAAATTACTTTCAGGTAATATCTATATTGTGAAATTTAAAAACAATCCATAAAAGCGACATGGTACACTTATCCAGGAAATCATAAAAACGAAAATATCTTTAATGATTAAGAAATCTTTTTGCTGCAAGTGGAATTAACACAGTTAATTTTTACCGAAAGATTTTTTTTAAAATTATCTAAATTTCTTACACTCCCTTTTTTTTTCCTAATTCATTAAAAAATTGAACATAATTTCTCACTGTTACGGTAAATATTCATAAAACGATTTTCGCATATTTTGTTATCCCTAATTTTTAAAATATTTTTAATCTTATAGCACTTTCTAAATTTGTGATACTTATTGGAATTTTTTCTAGTTAAAATCATTTTTCTTTTATCATAATAGATTCAGCAACAAATTAGTCTTCATAACTTGGGGTCAGTTTTGATTTCTGAAAAATTATATAGTTGTAAATTAAAAATGGAAGTTACTAAATGAAATAGAAAGTTCCTTAAACTCAAATTAATGTTTCTATTTTCTTTTTGTGAAAATGATTATGAACTTCGATGTCCTCTTCTTCAAAACTACTTCATTTTTTAATAATCTAAAGAAACTAAAATCTAAAATCTATTGAACTACAATCTAAATGAATCAAATAAGAAAAAATTATTTGTTTCATTTAGATTTTAGTGATGTTACAAATTCACTAAATTTGTATGTAACGAAAGTGATATAGCAAATTCAATCAATTTAGTCAGATTTTAGTGATGTAACAAATTCGCTAAAAAAATTGAAGGTTTATATAAATTTATAAAAATAAAGTTTCACTTCATAAATTCGAATTTTTTTTAATTAAAAAATAAGAATTTATAACCTGTGATCAAGCAAAAGAATTATTAAATTTAATGTTTATTTCCCCATGATGGATTTAGAGACGTATTGAACAATCCACATAAATTTAATCTGATTTTGATATTTTATAAATGCTTATGAAACTTTGTTAAAACTTAGGAAACAAAAACGGAAGTTACAAAGCAGAATATTAGCATATATTTAGTTCAAATTGACATTTTCATTTTCCCTTTAAGAAAAATAATTAATCACTTTCTTTAAGGAGAAGAAAATAGCAACATTTTTAATTAAATTCATGTTTTACTATTTCGGAACCAGAAACACAAATTCACTAACATGAATCTTAAAAAAAAAAAAAAATCCTAAATTTAAATAAAATTATGTTTTACATCATTATTGCAAAATTACCATTTAAAATTTAAAAAATAAAAATTTCTAATCTAGCTGAATCATTAAACTAAAAAAAATTTCTTTACCATAATGGATTTAGTAACGAATGAAATCAAGTAATTTTAACTCTGTTCGAATATTCAAGAATAGTTTTTGTTCCTCTGTTAAAAAGTATATGAAATTTGAATTCGCCAAATAGAATAGAAGTTTTGAAAGCATATATTTAATTCAAACTTATGCTTATTTTCTTTTTGTGATAAATAATTACACACTCTTGAAAGAAAACAAAAACTGGTCATTTCTTTTAGTATAAAGAAGAATTTATTTTTGATCATTTCTGAACAAGAAATATTAACTCACTAAAAGGAACTTATATTTTTATAAATTTAAATAATGTTTTATTATTTCATTTATTGGCGATAAATGTCGAATTGCCATTCAAAAACTTAAAAAAATAAAAACTGCTAACGTATAATCAATCTAAATTATTACTGAATTAAAATTGTTTGTTTTCCTATAATGGGTTTGGTAACGAATTAATGCGCCTAAATTGAAATCAATTTTGATGTCTAAGAAATTATATTGTTGCTTTGTTAAAGTTGCATGAAATAAAAGAAAAAAACGATAGAAGTCACCAAATAGAATAGATGCATATCTCTAATTCAAACTGATGCTTCCATTTTCTTTTCGTGAAAAATAATTGTGCACTTTGATGCCCGCTTCTTGGAAGAAGGGAAAACTGCGTCATTCTCTCCTTTTTTGAGTAGAATAAAGAGGAAAAATCAAAGAAAGAGAAAGGGGATAGGAAATGAAAGGAGCACCTGAAATCTCGGCTGATTTCTAGGCAAGAGCGAAAAGCGAAATGTTTTTGTACGCGGTATCGATTCCATTCGCTCTTCGTTTCGCTTCACTTCTCCTGAATGCTTCTTTCTTTTCGTTTGCACTTTTTTTTTCCGAGCTCTTTTTTGTTTTCCCTTTTATTTTTTTTTCCTCGGTGGCATCACTTTCCCTCATCCATGTTCGAATAGTCCAGGGAAAGGGAACGGAGTAAAAAAAATAAAATAAATAGAATGAAATTTTCTTTTCGCAGTTCACGTTATTAAAGGAATGATCATTCACTTTTTTTTTTTTTCTTCAGTTGTTTATTTCGAAATTAGCGCCGTGTTTTTAAAGGTTTTACCTCCTTTTTCTTCTCTCATTTTGTAGCTGAAGGGGAATAATTTTTTTTTATTTGTCAATGTTTCTGAAGTACTTCTCTCGATGATGTCTTTTGAAAGGTTAATTTCTCAATTTCTAAAATGTCTAACAAGTTCAAAGCTGTCATTTTCTTTAGTGAGCATTTAATACAATTTTTTAACAAAATATGTTAAATTTAAACTCCGTTTTTATTTTATTATTTATCCTTTGAATGATTCCTATTTTATTAATATTTGTTTCAAGAAAAAAAGCACTTTATGCAAATTTGAATAAGAAATGCGATTTAAAATGTTTCCTTGTTTTGTACATTAATTAAAATTAATTAGTTCTATTTTTTAAGAAACAGATTTAATGAGATTTCTTTTCATTCATTAAATAAGTGTGTAATTTATTTAATTAAGATATTGTGAAGTATATTTTTAAATAAAAAAGTAAATAAATAAAAATGTAAAAACAATACTTCAAATTTCATTTTTTTTTATTTATTTATTTTTTTAAGCAATGGAAACTTTAAGTAACATTATTTTCTAATTCCAATGAATATTTCTACGCCTAATTAAATTAATTCAATATATTTCAATCTCTGTTATACTGCTGATCAAATAAATTTATTTCTTAAATTGATATAAATATGGTATTATCAATCTAATTACTTTTAGAACTGATTATTCCTCATTTTGGGGTCCCTTACTTAGTCAAGATGTTGTATTTGACTTTAAATGGTCGTAAAATTAACTGCGAAATTAATAATAAATTGAATTGATAACAACATTCACTACATTATTAATCAAACGAATCATTTCTTGAATCTTTAATTTGCTTTAGTACTACTAATCTGTTGTTGCTGATCCCTAGTTGGGATGACAAAATCAAAACAACCCCATTCCAGTGGAAGTTGTTAATCTAATTACTTCGATTATTTAAATGTTCTGCATTTTGCCCTATTATTTATTAATTCCTCTCTTTTCTCAAATTATTACAGGTTGGCTAATTTGACTTTTAAGGATTGCAAAAATGGCTTAAAAATAAATTTAACAAAAAAAAATACACTTTTCAGAAGATGTATTTGCTCTACTTGATATGTCTGCATGCGACGTATTCTACATCACCATTAATCCATTATGTAATCATTGTGCGTCCTCTTACTTATTCTATAAAAATGATTTCAAACAATAGCAAATTACTCAATTTAAGTGCAAATATGCTTATGTGCACCCTTTAAACTTGAATATATCTAATACTTGAAGGGGTTGGCCCTCCCCGTTGCCATATCGTAGAAACAATAACGATCGTAATAACAAAAGCAATAATAAGGAAGAACACGACACTACTCTCTCTTTCTAGCTGCACCACTACGAAGATAATTAAACAAGGACCAGTAATTAATTAACCATTACTTGGCGCGATAAGGGGAAGCCAATTAAGCCGACGGTTGGCCATGTTTATTCATGTCGTCGGCCGTGTTGACAAAGGGGGTCGTCAAAAACTGAGGGGGATTGCCTCTAATCGGCGTTTTATGTCCACCTAACCGCCCCTACCGCCTCTTCCTTAAACTAAAAGATTCTCGCATCGCCGAGCGCGCCATTTTTTCTTCTTTTTTCTAATTGGTGCTCCCGCGGCTTGGAAAATAAGGGAATTAATTTGTTTTAATTTCCTCCCTACGCTATTTGCCGGGGGAAAAAGGGATTTTGCTTTCCGCTGATTTTTCCCTCCCAGCGAGTGAGAACGAAACTTAAAGGGGCGCGCGAGCTTTTGTCTCCACTGAAAAAGGAGGAAAAGATTGTAAACTAAAGAATATTTAAGAGGAAGAAAAGCTGCTTGTCTTCCTCCCTCAACATGCAGATGTTTGTCCGTGTAAAAGTCTCGATTTTGGATAAGAAAGTTTGGCGGAAGCACGGCAAACTGTCATAAGATGTTCCTTTCTTTTCTTTGTTCGTGTTCCTTATTTCTCCAGAAAAAGGATTTCGTTTCGGAGCATATGTACAGACGTGAGAGAATTTTAAGTCCCGAAACAATCACCAATCGGCGCGTTTTGTTTCTGATTTTATTCCCCGCCAAGCAAACAGCTGAAGCGTCCTTTGCAAGCGGCTTATTTTTCTTTTGACTTATTTGCAGTTTCTAAGAAATACAAATTTCATGAAATGCTCTTAGAAAAGCAATTTTGGAAAATGTGTTATTGATGTTTGGAATCGTCTGGGTTTTGTTTCGAATTCAAATCGAAGTTTCCAGAATTTGAATCTTTCATTTCGGAAAAATAATAGTTTCTCGCTTGCGTAATTAGAACGGTTATTTCCTAATGAATCGATTTTGATTGGCTATATACAGAAGACAATAGGAAATTCTTTGAAGTGAGGATAATTAGTTTAATCTCATCCAAAGAATTTTCAAACATGCCTTGTGAAAAAAACAATAATTAATATATATTAATGAGATAGACTTATTCTAATGGCATAAGTAAATATTTCGGCTTTTGCACCAAGTGGAATATCTTTTTTTAAAATTAACCAATACCATACTACCAAATCTTGCAATGCTTAGTATTTTCAAAGAATCATAATCTTATCTTGGAAAATATGAGCTTTATATTACAATATATCCGGACTTTATCATCAGTTAGACTTAATTTGCATACTTTTTCATTTAATGCTTTTTTCTTCTGATCAAATTTAACAACACTGATAAGCAAGAAAGTCTCTGTGTATGCCGGTTTAAAATAATGTTTTTAGAAATCAGTTAAATTTCTCGAAATATGATAATCATTTATTATTAATGAATAATTAAGTATTCTGAGAAACATAGTTATAAAATTTATTCCCTTATTTCGTTGCCAATATGTTTTCATAAAATTCCCCATTTTTGAATTATTTAATCTCTTTAAATTACACGCACAGTTTTACTAAAGTTTCATACACAAGTTTTGAGAATAATGTTTCGAATTTATGAAAATAAAATTGATTTTTGTTATACTGCCTTTTTATGATATTTATTAAAAATTTATATTTGTATTTTGTAAAATTAAAATCGTTTTTTCTAATAAAATCGTGATACAATCTGAAAATGCATTTTGAATTAACTACAAAAACTATCATTTATATTGTAATTTAAATCTGACTCTATAAATCATAGTTTTTGTACTAATTTTTTGGTAATTTCATATGTATGTGCACAATAAATGTTGAAAAAGATAGTTTCAAATGCATTTTCAGATTGTATCACGATTTCATGAGAAAAATATAATTTTAATTTTACAAAACACAAGCATATTATTTTTTATAAATATTATATTTAAATGCCCCTATAAAATAAATTTAATTTTTAACCTCTAATATATTCCAAACAGTTCTATTTTTTTCTAATCATAAAAATATATACATTACCATTTCTTGTAAAATAGTAAAAAGAAATCATTCTGCAAGTTTTACTGACATGGCCATATTATCTTTATCAATTCCTTAAGAAGAAATCTTTTATCCCATTTTTACTACGATATACGTATGCCAATATTCACATTGGCGAATAAAAAGTTTTCCTCTAATCCTTTTGGCACACTCGATTCCTATTCTACTTCTCGCCAAATCTAGTAAATGGCTTCTTTCAACATGAATATATGGACACTGTGGCTACAGTAAGGAAATACACATTTGAGCAGCAAAAAATCCCTACAGTTGACAAAGGTACGTAAACGTTTGGACGTCTAAGCAAAGAGAGTGAGAAAATAAATAAAATAACTTTGCTTCTGTGGAGTAACTGTATCTGCAACCGCGCCAGAGGCAGTGTCGAATTGTGTACTCAAGAGGCCGTAGAAATAGAAAGAGTGGACAACGGTGGTCAAACATCTTGTGTCAACAAGAACTTTTTTTTTTTATCCTTTTCTCTGCACACACAAAACTCGTTGGTCTTCGCTCCTTCTGGCTGAAGGGAAAGAAAATGGTAGAATTTGGCGATATTTCTCTGGTATATTTCCTCCTGAAATTTCTAAAGCAGTCGATGGATTTGTTGGAAAATAACGGTTGAATTGCTGTTCTCACATTATTAAAGTACTTGTAAGATATTAATAAATTTATTAATATCTAACAAGTACTTTAAGAACAATTTAAATATCATCGATTATTTTAATACAACTTCAATGTGTCTTGTTAATGATAAAGATGGGTAATAAAATGAAGCAATATTTTTCGCTGTATTTCTTCTCGAAATTTCTGATGCTGTTGATAAGTTTATTGTAAAATCGTGGATTATTATATTTAAATACTTATATGATGTAATAAAATACGAAAAAATAGATAAACATTATTTTGATTGAACGAAATATGGCAGAATTTGCAGGTTGCTATAATATAATTGCTGAATAGTAAGTAACACATGTTTACACACGAAACAAACAAGCAATTACAATGATGAAAACAATATTGAATTTTTATTAATTACAAGTTCATGATAGAGTGGCAATGGTTATTCACCACTCAAATGGCGGGAAAAGGCAGTGTTTCAATTCATAAACAACAGCGAGCGCGATTTTTTTCCTGCGTAGTTTATTTCCGATTTTACACATTCATCTGCCTTTCTGCGCATGCTCGTGGATCACGTCAATTGCCTCTGTTTTCACCTCTTATACAACGTAGTTTTCGATTAAGTTGCGGACATAACCCTCAATCAACAATCGATTGAAATTATATATTAAAAAGCACAACCGTCTTTGAAAGAAAATATTATCTTTTAAATCTTCTAAATCCCAAAGTAAAAATAAATTTTCCATTTTTAAAATAATTGAATTTTTATTTTTAGTTAAATAAACTAATATTGTAATTATTTTTTTCACAAGAAATAAACTATACTTCTGATTTTAGTTACACATTTAGCTCGTGGCAGATAAAATAATACTAAAATGTTCTTAATTTTAATGAAAAGAAACACACACAAATTCTTTTATATTTTTATCTTCTTAAATTTTAGTATTAAAATTTGCGGAAAACATAATAACTAATATATTAGTTATATTTTTAATAAAAAATATATTATACTTTTTTTAATGGTATATTTAACATATGTTAGATAAAATAAGTAATCTATTTTAGGGTTGTTTTAACTAAAAATACTACTTTTTTACATATATTTTATGCGACTGGTTGGTAATACATGTTTAACGAAGAAGATATTTTTTGTTTAATGAAGACATTTTAATGAAAAAGATTGTTCATCTAAACAAAATAAATCTAACAACGTGAATAATAATGAATTATTTTGCTAACTTTTTAATTTCTCTCTTGTTTTAATTATTAAATTTGGTTTTTGCATATCTATTAAATACAATTGTGAGAATTGTGAATTCAAATGAAAATTATTTCTTAAAAATATTCAACTTCATTAAAAACATTTCTATGTATTATCGTCGTTACTATTTAATAATTGATATTTTTGTTTAAAAATTGATTAATTTAATAATTTTTATCAGCAGTTGTAGTTATTTATCTTTAAAAATATAATTATCGAAATCATAAACCGATTTTTCTTTAAATGGATAATTTTTCTTTTATTATTCTCAAAAATGAGAGTGAAAAAGTAATGGATATAATACATTGGAATAAGAACTAAGGGCAAATCATATAATGTATGATAAGCCCTTAATTCTTATTTCAATAACTGTGATAAAGATTCTTGTTCGTTTATGGAATATATCGCCCAGTTTTATGAGCCAAATGAACATTTCCTTATTTGTTCGGATTTTCTCAGAAAGTCAGCTTGCGCAACTTACTGCCGGCAAAATGCATTGACGACTTATCAAATTCATTATCATTCTATAAACATATACAGCACGTGATCGTGACTAAATTTACTTCGCATCAATATAAAAACTTTATCTGTAGCTGTTACGTTACAATGAGTTATTTCCACGTTGTACAAATAGTGTGAATCTGGTCGTGATATCGTAAAATGGTTTCCATTTTTCCGCCGCACCGTTTAATCAGCTGGCCTGTGTTATTTCAAGCTGCAATCTGTAAAACAAATGTCATTTCGTATAAACTCTGATGTTTCTCTAATGTTGATATTAAGCTTACGTCGTATTTAAGCGTTTAAAAAAGTTTCATTGGGACAAATTTAAAGATCTTAATTCTTTAAAATCTTCAATTCTTATAAATCATTGTTAGAAAATTTCAGAATTGTATTCTAGAATCATTCAAACACTAAAAGTTAGAATCTAAAGAGAAATATTATCTATTAGAGTATAAAGACATAATGTTAGTTTTTATAGTTTACTTATAATTATGCTATTAATAATAAACTTACATCATATTCAAGTGTTGATAAAACGTGTTATTAAAATAGATATCAAATAGAACTTTAATTTTCCTGGTTTGATGATTTCTGTATCAGGATATATGGATTATATACACACGAAAGAATATTTGGAAAAAATTTCACAAATTGAAATCTAACTGGAATGGTAAAATACATGATGTAATGATCTCAAAATGTTATATGGCATTAATTGTAACCTAGATTTACAATAATGATACAGGGCCGCGGTGGCCTGATTAGTTAGGGTGTCGTTCTTGTTACCGAAAGGAAGCGAGTTCGAATCACGGCGTAACCGGATATCCTTCGTGTTCACTAATGGCGATTGGGGCACGTAAAACATGTCGGGTCGCAATTTCCTCCATGTCCCCATTCCAAATTTATACCTGTGGGGGTGGTTGGAGCCAGGCTAGAGTGTTCTCTGGTTTCAATCTCAAAATTGGAAGATTCAGATGGTGCTGCCATCTATGAGCCAAAAGTAGTACTTCCACCTTCGTATGAGGGTGCTCTATTCAAAAATGGAAGACGCTCTCCCTCTGACTTAATTCGCCTAATCTCTGATTGGCGGGCTTGGCGTTGCCAAGTGTCATCAGAAACAACACCACCACTATAATGATATTGATTGTAAATCTACATTGTGTGCATTTAAATATGTAAACATTTATTTCCAAAACTAAAGATTAGACCAGCAAATCTTATAAATAAAGATTAGAGTATTTCAAACTTTTTGTTTGACGAAAAACACTTTAAAAAAACCTTTAAATTAGAATCTGAAGACGACAAATGTTATTTATCATATAAATATGTCAAGGTGTCTTACATTTTTAATTTATATCATAAAAGTTTTATATAATTCATATAAGCCGATAAATTTTTTAAATTTTTAAATATATGGGAAAGAAATTTTTGAGTCAAAAATTGAGTTTAACGCATTTTATTTTTATTCTGAACATTCGATATTAAGCTCCATATAATAATATAATATTAAACATACATTTAATAGATATAAATTTAATACAAAGAAATATTATAATTAATTAAAATTTAAATTTATAGGTAAAAAATTTATTTATATAATTTTTAAATTTATTTATGAATATTTTAAGTTTGTATTTTATAATCTAATTTATAGTTAAAAATTAGTTGCATATTATTTTCCATATTTATATTCGCGATTCAAGCAGAAACCTAAAACGTTATTGATATGTATAACAATATGTGTATACGTTTAGATATGTGTAAGTTTAGTGAAATGTGTAACAGCTGAAAAAGTAGCCAAATTTGGCTGATTTAAGCTGCAAATAATGTCGAAGGAAAAGAAACCTCAAAAAAGTCCCCTCATTGCTGCCTCGCTTTGGCAATACACCTCTATCTTTAAATAAACAATGGAATTATTTTAGATTTATTTGTTAATCGGTAGTCATTTTTCCACTAAATAAATTTAAGGATCATTTCGTTTGTTCGGGTACCCGTATATTTAATGAAGTCAAAATGAAATTTAAAGCAATGGTCACTACTCACTAAAAACAATATATATTCTTTATATAAATAAATAACTGCTCCAATGTAAAATATATCTTGCAAATACTATTTCCCTTTATAAAGTTTCTTAACATGAAAGTTTAAATTTTATTCAATAAAACAATTTTTTTCTTTTCAAAAATCTGTTGTTTGAAGTTGTAATTTTTTAATGGAATGGATTGTGCATGATCTTAAAAGAAAATTCTTATTCAAAATAATTTTCGAACAAAAGAGATTTTAAAAATTTTAGAATTTACTTTGAAAGATTCATCTATCTTTTAGAATTTGATTTTAAGCTTGCTAAGAGCAAAAGTTAGATATCTCAATTTTTCGTAATTTTCTTTAACTGTTATATTAATATCGTTTTAAATTATTATTATTGCTCATATTTTTATTGCTTTTTTGCTATTATTGTGTTCTTCTTTTCAAAACATAAACGTATTCCTACCATTGATAGCATATACTGAATGCATATAAAATTTGCTTTTATTTTCAGAGGAACTCCATATCTCCACATGATCGTGACAAACCAAGAAGTCGATCCCCAGATCTGGAAATTGACAAAAAACGACGGAAAGAGGACAAACACGACCATGTAAGTGTTCATAAAGCTGAAAAAATACCGTTACATCATTATCTATTTCATATTTAACTTTTGTCTGTATATATAAAATTAGATTTTTTATGTAAGAGGGCTTATAATGCTACAGTTGCAGTTAAGTCAAATTTTGTTTAGTATTTAATTATTTTAGGTGTAAATGTTCTTATAATTCGCCACTACCATTGATGCATTTTTCACATTGATTTTTTGACTAAAATGTTACCTGAATTATCTTTAATTATTATATAAAAAAAATTTCTTTTAAAATATCTTAATATCCTTACCATTTTTTGCGCAGCTTTATTATAACAGATAGTAAGGAATATTAAAGAAAAATATACTAACTGTTTCTTACTTTTTTATATTTCATAATTTTTGCTTTCATCTATCAGTGTTTTTAAAAATTGCCAAAATTGTTTTCTAAACTTGTTAAAATATCTTTAGTAGTTATCGAGAGATTTGGGATTAATTCACACATGGTATATTAATTTTGCATGGTGTAAAATGGCATAGATATTGCAGTTTTTTTATTTCTTAAAAAAATAATTGCAATTCAGTTTCATTGACATAATCTTAAATCATACTTTTTTTTAAATTTTACAATTTACATAATCAATTAAAAATTAAAATGTCTTTCAAACTTTTTGAGACATACTATCTGTAATATACCCGTGAATGGAAAATCTTATGATAATCGGCATTCGTTGGTGATTTCAAGGTTTTACTATAAGAGTTCGAAATGGAATCACATTAATGCATATATATATATATATATATATATATATATATATATATATATATACTAGATAAAACTAATATTAGCTACAATTATTTAAGTAATTTAGATATAACGTCTTAAATTCAATTGTGTTATTTGCTTATTCTATGTTATAAGACTTCTTTTATTTAAACTTTTTTATTATATTGTTGAGGGACAGTTATAACATATATGCATCGTGTCAAAATTGTAGAAACTTGAATTTTGAAAAGTTTATAATACAAGAAGTTTTAAAATAAGATGAAATATTAAAATAAAGTCTGCATAAATACCACGTGTGTTACAATAAATAAGTTTTTATTTTTTTCATTCATTAACATTTTTAAATACTTTGTTCCTTTAGAAAGAATTTTTACTCTAAACTATACAAATTTTATCAAAATTTTAAAAAAATTCTTTGTAATTTCTTTTTTTTTTTTTTTTTACTTAGCATTGTAAAAATTTGATTTGCTTAATTTTAAAATCAATATTAATAACTGTAAATTAAACAAATTAATTATATAATAAATAATTGTAGAATTTAGAAAAAAGTTTTAAATAACGATGTTATTTTCTTTGAGTCTTATACTTTATATATGTGCTTTCGCAATAACTTATAAATGCTTTTTGTGTACTAGAATTCTCATTAAGTTACATCTTTCTATTAAAGCTATAAATGTTTTTATAGCAAAATTTATCATCTTTATCGATAGCCAGAACATTTATAATAGGCTTTTTTATTGTTCACACTTTATTATTATTTCTATAATATTGTGTCTACTCTTAATTTCTATTTCCAATATTCATTCAGAAGGTTCTGAATTAAATTGTAAAGTCAATAAAAATGCGGAATGCTTCATGGAGCTTCGATAGTTTGTCATTCAAAAATTAAAATTTGTCTCATCGATTGATTTGAATTTTAAAGAATCTAAAAATAATAAATTTACGCAATCAGTTAATTTTTTTCAACAGTTTTTTTTTTTTTTTTTTTGCTTAATTTATAAATATTCAAATTAAATTCAGAATCAATCAAAATTGTGATTTGAGAGATAAATGCTTTGGCTTTGAAAACAAATTGATGCCACAATATATCGAAGATTTACTTACTCTATATAAAAATGTCGTTAAAAATAAAATACTATCGTGAAGTAGGCTATAGCCATTCATTCTGTAATTTAAATAAAAGCATTCAATTATGTTTAGGTAGAAACTTTATTTTGTCTTAGCTGCAGACTAAACAAATAACACATTACTATCAAAACATAATAAACAATTGTCAATATAAATTCTATAAGCATCTCAAAAATTTGGCGTCGAGTCACAACAAGTGTAATGATCCTTTCACAAAATATTCTAATAGCATTTTAAGTTAAAAAAATATAGTTCTAAAAATGCAGCTTATATCGTTCTAATGTACTAAATATTTTATCCTCTTTCAAATTATGGAGATATTATTCAAGTAGTTTCTATGCGATATTGTTTGACATATATTTTGGCATTAAATAACGCATCCGTTATCGTGAAGATCATGTTTACATTATGCTGTAAGTTCAAAATCATGAATTAGAAATAATATTTTTGGGGAGTTTCTGAGCTCATTTCATTCCGCATCTGAATGTTATTGTCTTAAAAATAATGTTCTAAAAAATTTAAAATGTTGTATTTAAATCCTGACAACCGAATTTATTTTTGATGTTTCCCATATTCAAAAATGTACGTAAGATTTGTACATTCTGTACAAGATATAAGCATTTTATAAAATGCCAAAAACTTGTCGTATTTACTTAATATTCTGTATAACTCCAAGTGTCTAACTGTTAATATATGGAAAACATTTTTGATTAACATTTCCAGTTTCGTATTTTCATGAGGCATATGTAATTACGCTTACATTAAAATTTGCTATTTTTCTTTTTGCTTTTGTTGATTGAAATAGTAATTTTTACTTAAAATTATTCAAATAAAGGATTAGTTTTTTGTTGTTTTGCATGATGGTTTTATTTGTTTGAATATTTATATTTTTGTGAGTGAACTTCTTAAATAACAGATTTATTATGATTTTATTTTATGCTAATTGTATCTTTTATTTGTTTGGAATACTTGGATATTATATAAAATTCTTAGGAAAAATATGTATCATGAATTTCCTACTTTGTCTTAGTATTCCTGACATTTTATATCTAGATACTCTTTGGAATATCGGCATTTTATAAATTGCTGGTAATGCATAAAATGGGATAAAACTTCTTCATGCTCAACAGATGACTTTCTGGACCATCTTAGGAGACTTTCGTGACAATCGTGTCATTCAAAGGGACTTTCTAATTTACTTTGGGAAAGAACTTATTGCCTATATTGGAATATTATTTTAACTTTTCATCATTCAATTTCAAGTCGAGGTCGAACAAAACCATAAGAACCCTATAATTAAAACAAATCAATACAATATTTCAGTGAACCAATTCAAATTGATTGTAAAAATTTCGATTAAAAATATCCTCATATAATTTATTTTATTCTCAAATTCAAATCATACAAATGTATTGCAAAAATGTTCCATGCTTATTTATTCAATCTTACAATTATCGAGGCTGTGTGAAGCATTCTGGTTAAACAAATCCTGCAGGTGGTTCATTTTGAAAAACATGTTTTAAAAAGAATATTTATCCTTCGTTCTTGCAATATTCGAAAAGACTTTGCATGTTCCTTAATTGTGTGTTCTGACATTACTTGGGAACCACTGTTTTGGAGTTTTTCTTTTTTATGTGTGAGGGGTGTAAAGCACTGAAGTGCTTGTGTTTGTATTTCAGTCCGAAAAAGGAGGCACGTGGAACGAACTGGCAGCTCTCTGTTTTCCAAACCTCCAGACGAATGAAGAGGACAAAAGTGATCAAGACCTCGTCGTCGATATCTCTAATGAGGTCAGATAACAAATATTGCCTTGCTCATCTTTTTTCTTATCTTCTCACCTCTTTCCATGCGTCTCTTTGGCTTATCTTTGGGAGTCAGATGACTTATCTTTTATTTTAAATTTATATATCATATATATAACGCATTAATAATCTGTATGCTCCACATTCTTATCTTATGAATGAATTATTAATTATATTATATAGTTAAATATATTTATGTTAAACAATGAAAGACATAAGGAATAGTTAATACACATTTTAGAAAATTAATTAAAATTTGAAATAATATTTGTCATTGAAAATAAAACTAAAAATTTTATTATTTTTAATAGATTTTAAATATATTACTAAATTAATTTCATAACAATGACAATGAATTCCTAACAATGAAATTTTTTGAAAAACTTATTCAAAACTTTCACTTTCTTCATCATTTTCAGAAAATTTAAAGATATTAAAAAAATAATCATTAAGAAATTAGTATCATGGTATTATTTAAATTATTAATTTGTTAAATAAAGCCAAATCTGGATTTTATGAAAAATCATAAACAAAATAAATTGAAAATTTATTTCTATCAATACCCGAAGATTTAATCAATTTTATGCAAATGTGTAATCCCTCTTTATATATCATCATGCACGAATGTTAATTTTTATTATAAAGTTTAGTTTATTCTACATTTGGGGAAAATAAGGTAGGTATTTTTGCTTTTTTCTCCCTGCATAAGTGCTTTTGTAGTGCTTTTTTTTTTCAAGCTTTTTAATAAAATCATTTCATTTTATTTAACTGCTAAACAGTGGTTCCCAAATAGCTGATTGAATATCTAGAGTAAAAAGTGCTTTTTCTACAAAATTTCAGTTGTTTAAATTGTAGCAGCTCATATATTATCAAAATGTTGAAATATATTTTTAAAAAAATTATATACGAAAAATTAACATTCGTGATGATATTTTAGTTTGAATTTTTGAACCATTTTTTATTGTCTTTTAGTTTTTATCATCGTATTATTTTCCGTGTTTTTTTCAGGAGCCTCTTTCTCCTCCCAACGGAGAATTGTCCCCCCGGGAAAACGGGAATGAACGAGGTCCCAAAAGAGAACGCCCTCCCAGTCGAAGTGGCTCTTCTTCTAGCAGGAGCACTCCGTCGTCTGCTAAGCACAAGGACCATTTGGTAAATCCTCATGAAATGTTTTGCATTTTTTTTTTCACAAATTTCTGGGACGCTGTAAATCTTCTATTTTTCTATTGCCATTTGACAAGGGTAGAAATGAAGACGTGCTTGAAAAATTATACGAAAATTCATGTTTGCGCATAAATGTGATGTTTTAAGTAAAAATAAAAACAATTGGAATTGCTTGCTAAATTTATATCACTGATTACCATACAAATTATAAATGAAGAACTTAGATTCCTCAGATTCTAATAATGTAGAATCTACCCTGGTGTTAAATAAAGCGTCATAGCAATCCATATGTTAGATATCTTCGACTTTAAGGTTCAGAATTAGAGTGTTTTCCTATCAAAAATTGGTTGTTTTATTCTATACTTTATTCAATATTATGTATTTTATTCGAATTTATATTACTAACTACTAATAAGAATAAATATATCTTTGATCATATAATTAAAAGTTAATAAAAACATGTGACGAATTTAATCGAAACCACAATCGTCTGCTTTCGAACATTATATATTTTTTTATTTATTATATATATATTTATAACAATGGTATTTATAGTAAAAATCGTCTGCTTTCGAACATTATATTTTTTTTATTTATTATATATATATTTATAAAAATGGTATTTATAATAAAAATCGTCTGCTTTCGAACATTATATTTTTTTTATTTATTATACATATATTTATAAAAATGGTATTTATAGTAAAAATCGTCTGCTTTCGAACATTATATTTTTTTATTTATTATATATATATATTTATAAAAATGGTATTTATAGTAAAAATTGTGATAATTTTTACTATAAATCACTTTGTACAACTTCGTCAGTTATATATCCGATGTTCATATTAAAATTTATGGGAATTAGTGAAGTAAATGTACTGAAAACAATATTGTATGACTCACTTGTAGGCTTGTTCATCAATGTCATTCCAAAGTACCTTGTTTTTTGGCATTTTTCATGATTCTTTAATTTTATAGTGGTTATGCTGCTAATCGTATCATTTAAACATCTCTTTTAAGATCCTGCTTTGGATTTTATGTCCAAGAGCTCTGGATTTTGCATTCAAATGCAGTTATAATTCTACTCAAATCCTTATTTTCATCCACTCGCAATGTAATATTGGCAACTTTATTCCCCAATTAAACAAAAGTAATTTTTCTCTATTAAGCATCTTTATCTAATATTTGTACTAAATTTTTTTAAAGAAAAAAAGCGTTATAAATTAAAAATATTGTTGAAGTCTTTTTTTATCGAAAATAAAATATTATATGGTGGATAATATTTTAATGTAAGGTGTACAACATAGAATTATATTTAGTTATTAATAATTATGTTTAAGAATAACATTTGAGCCTTTCATTTTACCTTTAAGAAATATTAAATGTTTAAATTTTGCTTTTATTTTCAGAATGATAAACCACCTACTCCAGTATCAAAGCCAGTGACACCTACTAGTTCAGGCTCTACGACACCTAGTTCGAGTGGTATGAAGCCTCATCCAAAGCATGCATTAGGTAAAAATTTTTTTAATAACTTTGAATTCTTGGTAAAATTCTAGTGTGCGTTACATGTTTGGCTTGATTTTTCAAAAATATCGCCAACAGAGAATTTAAGCGTTGATTTTTGTCGCAAAAATGTTACCAATATTAAAATGACATTTTCACGATTGTCGCTGAATTAGTATAAGCAAAAACAAAATAATCTCAAAATAGCTGATACCATAAAAAAAGCATAAAAATCATCATCGCAAAACCCCAAAAAGCAGTAAAAACAAAAAGCATTAATTAACCGAATCTCACCAAATTAACAACTCAAGATCATAACTCTCTCCCAAATGTTGTCAAATCCACCCTGTTACATATACTAGGATTAAACTGAATATTTAATAAATGAATTTAAAATTACACAAT
This sequence comes from Latrodectus geometricus, assembly GCA_026290005.1. Lineage (NCBI taxonomy): Eukaryota > Metazoa > Arthropoda > Arachnida > Araneae > Theridiidae > Latrodectus > Latrodectus geometricus. Next base: position 263,429 of record JAPDSC010137402.1, read on the forward strand.
TTGAACTTATTTCTGATGTGAGTCTTCTTTAACATTTATATGAAAAGGCATTTGCTTACATGTCTGGTATTTGGATGTATTATAAAATGGAATGTTTTGTTCGTAAATAAAATTTCTTCCTTATAGTGAAACACTTAATAAATAGAAAAGCAGAATTGAATGAATATAAAAATTCTTAACGTGTTCATCAATATTAGTTCTTTTGAATGCTACCTATACCAAAATTAAGGATTCAAATTCACTTACACGATATTGGTTTAGAATTTTGTTTTCATTGTTGGTCAATTAGCTTTCAAAATATGCCATTTACCAGTAAAATACCATTTTTTACGTGAAGAATATTTATAATTATTAATGAATCATATTTAGTTGAATACTTACGTATTATCCGGTCAACTATTCGCTCAAAATATATATTTTTGAACTTAGCTATTTAGCACCAAAAGTTGCAATTCAATGATCGCGCTGCCTTAGTAATTTTGTATTCTCTGATGTTCAAACTTCTAGCAATATTCAGATAAAAAAATCTTTTATTAAAAGCTTTGAATATTTATTACAGTTTAATAACTGAACACATAGTACATGAAAATGTCTAATTTATTAATGTTGCATTATTTACATGATCAACTATAGTCTAATTATTTCCAGGTCCTCCATATCCTTATGCTCTGCATGGTGGCGCCGCTTTAGCTGGAGAATTAAGTTCAGCCGCTGCTTTTCCTCAAGGCGTACTCCACAACAATATATCGCCAGCTCTTAATTCCTATTCCAGATCATTGGTAAGTCTGACTATTAGATAAACTTCAACTATAAAACTAAATTAAAAATGTAAAATTCGTTCATTTTTATTTGGATTATTCCATTTATAAAAGTTTTATATTTATAATTGATTGAAATTCATCTGAAAACATGTATTTTTTGATATTATTCCATTTCGCCAAAGCAAGCAATAAAGTTGCCAAATAGTAATATCGACTTCAGTTGTAACTTTTTACAATCATAATTTTAGAAATGTTAATCCTTTTTAAAATGCTCAAACTCTTGGCTAGTGTTCTTTAGATCGACGGATCTGTAAACGACAGCCAATTCGATCTCAAATATGATTGAACAGCGTGTTATAATTGTTACATTTCTGCTTGCTGTATGCATGTCTTCCCGAATATGTAATGACTGAGATTTACTGT
>JAPDSC010137402.1:272828-293383 GCA_026290005.1 Latrodectus geometricus
ACATTGTTTTAATTGTTCACTTCAAGATACGTAGCCTGTATTTATGTACGAATACAAGGTTTCATTGCTTTCCTGAAAGCTTTCTTAAACATAGTAGTCAAGATTCCAAATCATGGATTTTTTAAATCTTTTTTATTTAAATCTTCATTAATAATAAAATGTTTGATTTATTACCTCGACTTCCTATACCTGTATTTTCATTGAGTCATCAAAGATACTTGTGTTTCTTTTTAATACGTAGATTTATTTGTTCTCTTCAAGATGTATAGCCTAATTTTACAACTGTGCTTTCCTGAAGATTTTTTTAAACGTAGTGGTCAAGATTTTAAATCATGAATTCAGGGAAATTAATAGTAGGAGTAAAAACTAAGAATGAGCTTTGTACTTTCCAACAAGGAAGCAATTAGTTCCTTAATCTTTGATAAGCTTACTCGTTACAATTAAGCCAAGATGTCAAAATGAATTTTCTATGATCTACATTCTAAATCATGAGTAAGTCACGATGACCCACAAATATGATCATAATCAATAGTTTTACGGATAGTCAACTAATCAATACTTTTACTTCATTATCACATTTGTGATTTGTTACCACCTTCTTTAGGTGTTTTTTGGTAAAGGAATCGCTCTAATATACAGAGGGTGTCTTGCTAGCATATGAACTTATTAAACGCTAAACTTCCAAAAACCATGAGACTTTTTTCTAACATCGTGCTGCAAGTGGATGTGCTATTGATTCAAAAAAAAATCCGAAAGTCCTTTAAGAAGATATTCAACTATGCTATTATTGATCTGTCCCATGTATGTAAGCTAGGCAATTGTGGATATTTCAATGTGCAGATTTTGCCAAATGAGCCACTAGTGATGGTCTAATATGCAACACTGATCATATACCATAGCTGGGCAATTGCAGATATTTCAATGTGCAGATTTTGCCAAATGAGCCACTAGTGATGGTTTAATGACGTTAATATAACGAATAAGGACGTTAATATAACGAATTTTAATTTCTCAAAATTTCATTTATTTTTATTCATATACATGGATTGTGTATTTTTAGTATTATGAATTATTGTCATTAATCTTCAAATGTATTTTCAGTATTACATGTTTTTACTATTTCTAGCATTATTATTATACATATTTAATGCTAATATTTATTTTTTTATAATAATAAAAGCTTTTATATACACCTAAGTCTGTTTTTACACGGTAGATTGGTTCCAGAAGAAGCCGTGTAAAAAAAAAAAAACGTGTAAAAAAAGACATTGATCTTATACAAAAATGGGTGATTTGTTCCTAATCTCTAAAACCTATTAAAATTAGTGAAAAACAAGAATTTTTAAGAACAAGAATTCATGTTTATTTTATTAAATCAAATATATAATGCTTATTTTCACAAGCATAGTAATTAATGATAAAAAAGATATGCACTCTAATCTTAAAAGTAATATAAATTAAATGTATGGCAAGTTCAGGAACTAAAAAACTATGTTGTGAACGAAAAGAATAGGTTACTCAATTTTTAAGGTAAAAAATAAAATAAAATAGAATAAGTGATAATCATAAATACAACAACATAAATTTAATTGCTGTCGTCATCAGTTATTCGTAAATAACTGAATAAATACAAAATATTTTTTGGCTTACCTTTTATCTTAATGCGTTAAAATTAAATTTAATGGAAAATCAAATTTGCCTGCAAAAAATTTCTTTACCAAACACGTCTTATTGCATTGACAGTTCACAAAATATTAACACGTTTCAATTGCTCTGACCAGTAAATTTTATTGTATGCACATAAAGGGAATTCCCCTACTTGTTTGTACGCGCTAAAGGGGAATTCACTTAAATCTTTAAGCTAGTGTTCGCAAACTATCAATACTATCGATGGTTTCAGACTTTTTTCTTTCATAAATACTTTTTTGTGATATGAACATACTTCGCAAAAATTAAATTTGACAAAAAAAATTTAAGTACATAAAATTTCAAATCGTGCTAAATGGAATAAAATCGTGTAAAAAAATTAAAAATATTCAATTTTCAAACCGTGTTATATCAAAACCGTGTACAAAAAGACCGTGTAAAAACAGACTTAGGTGTATATCTTTACATATTAGACTATCATTACTAACTTAATTATAGCTAAGAAGAAATATTGAAATTACACCTGATAACATTTCTACAGCTGGTTCAGTTAAAGCATAATATCGATGAAAATTATGCTTCCTTAAATTACTAAAAAAAAACTTACGCGTTTTTTTCAAAGGTTAATTTACTTTTATTGATAATGATACATATAAATTATATATTTATTATCATATTACCAAATAAAAATATTGAATTGTTTGCTGAGGAATATACAATTCAAATATAAATTTAATAGTAAAATATAAAAAAATGCATATTTTTTCCATAATTATACCATATTTATTGTATATTTTATCCAGGCATTTACATTTTATGCAGTTCTGAGGAAAAGTAGTCAGAATCTACTAATTTATAACTTTGATTCAGTTTTCAATTTTAATATAGCATGAACAAAAATGTTGAGATCAAATCATCTTTTCCAGGTGTAATCAATTTTTTTTTTTAAATATTTCTATTTAAATGCAATCATGCCTTAGTTTTTATATAAAGATAATGTACCAACTTTTCAACAATGTATTCCCGTAGTAGCGATTATTTTTTTATTTTATTTGAAAGAAACTATATGGTGATAAATATTTTCGCTATTATGTTACAGGTTAAATATACTGCCTGAAATACTTTTTTGCAATTTAATTAAAGAAAAACGTAAACAATTTGATTTTGATAATAAATTTTAATTAAATGGACTTTTCCGCAAATAAATCATTTAAGTTTAGAATTAGAAAATAACTGCTCATATTAAATAACAATACCTTCTTATCATTTAGTAAATAAATTTCTTCTTACAAAGTTTCAGCATTTCACGTGCTTGTTCACATGTTCAAAAAATTCTTTATTTTGCTTAACAATAATTTCAAATAAATTCTTATCAGTTAGTTATTAATGCGATATCATGACGTGGTACCTTTATTCCTAATTTGTTCAAGGCATAAGATTTCTTTATTTAGTTTTAGAAATTTCCTTCAAGAAAATAAATTCAGAATTTTAATCACTTGTTCATATATGCAAAAGTACTACACTGCTTGTGAATAATTTAAGGGAAATTATTTATATCAATTAGCTGTACCATTATCATATTATGATAATTTTTTCACAGGTCAATTCTGGCTTTGAGCTGTTTATGTTTTAATGTCCTGTTATAAAATAAATAAAATAGTTTGATTATATAAAGTAATTGAACTATTTTATTTATTCTATAACAAAATATTAAATTATAAAAAGCTCAAATGTAAGAAAATAATTTAGGTATGTGAAAAATGCTATAGAATATTTTATTATGGTAATTTTTATAATCTGGGTTCAGTTCTGTATATTTAAAGTCTAGACTTTTAGTATTTATTTTTAAAAACTTCTTTTAGCAAAATAAGCATAGTATTTCAATTTCTTGTTTAAATAAGGGAGACATGTCTTAATTTCTGCTGAAATAATCCAAACATAATTCTTATCAATTAGTTGCAACTGAATATCATGCATTCGTATATATATATTTTTTTCAAAATTAAAATTTTGCTTATGTTTTTTTCAAGAAATTTCATGTTATAAAATTAACGCAGTATTTTAATTACTCTTTAACATTTGTGAAAAATATTTTAATTTGTGAAAGAGTAATCTTTTATTAATTATTTATGAGGAAATTTCCATGGTGGGGTTTTTTTTTCCCCACGGTGTTTTAAGCTTTTATATATTTTTTTAAAAAAAATGTATACCATTTATTCTAGTAATCTCTTAAAATGCGCTAAAATTGTTTTATTTGCCCAAAAATAACCTGAAAAAAATTATCAATTGCTGTGGAACATCATACCATGGCCATTTTTTTTTTCATAAAAAACTTCCTAGGTTTATATATTTTTTTAAAATGAAATAATTCATATCATTTCAATTACTTGTTCACGTAAGCGAAAAATTTGCACAAATTTGAAGAAAGTTCATCAGTTGTAATAGAATATAGCATCATTGCATTTTTTTTTCCCCTCAAATCAGTTCTTCGCTTAAGATTTTTACATTCAAAAAATCTAGTTACTTGCTTCACAATTTTTACGGCTTTAAATAAAGAACAAAGCAGGGTGGTGCATGCTCATAAAAAAAGCAATAAAACGCATTCAATTTACTACATACCCCCCCCCCTCGAGCCTGCAGTGAGGAGCATGTTCCTTTCATGAAATTATTTGTAGAAGTAGATTTCAAACTCTCAAATTTCCTTTTTTCTTTCCTTTAAACTTGAGGGAAAGCTTTCTTAGTACTCAAGAGAAAAATCAAAGTGTCGCTTTACGCGATGCTCTTTGAAGAAACTGAAGAGCCGCAATTCTCTTCAAACCTAGCGTTCTTGAAGATTTTTCTTCAACCCGTTCTTTCAGCCCCTCCTCCGAGCCATATACTTGGTTAATATGAAAAAATTTTTTCCCCCATATATTCCGTTGTCCACCCAAGCATCTTAAGCGTAATAGTATCATTCATGAAGATTCTTCAAGATTTTCTGAGAATCTTTTTACCGAAAGACACTTTCTAAAAGTGGTATTTTTTTTTTCGATGGTCTCTCCTTTCTAAGAAGAGCTAAGAAAAATAAATATGAATTTTCCTTGGAGAGGCGGGGGGAAAAAAGTGAAATATCACATGAGGACAGCGAAATAGATTGATGTGAGTACCTGAAGGAGCCTCTAAACTTGTTGATGAGCTCCCCACCCCCGCAAAAATATGTTCTCAATGCTCTTTGTCAAAGTAAAGTCCTCTCCTCTTGAAGAATATAAAGCCTAAGAGGTGTAATAGATTTCATTTATTAAATTTCTCGCTCAAAATATAACTGAAATAAATTTTTCATTTCCGGATCTGGAGAGATTTTGCGTTTTATTTCTTTCGTTTCTGATAGTCATAAAATTTCGAACTGAAGATTCATTATTTTTCAACATTCAAAAGTACTTATAAATATCTTAAATATTTTTTTCACATAGACAATAACATACTTTCTCAGCTAATTAATTACTTGTATTGTTTATTACCATAGGTGCAATATTTAATTAAAATAAAGTTAATATGGGGAACTTTTTTTAATAGAATATTGATATAATATATATTTTCTAATAGTTTGTGTTATAACTATTAAAATATTTTCCTTCAAATGAAGCAAATTTTTCATATTAAAGCGATTTAATAGAAAATTTTAAATATGTTACAGCTTTAAAGGCTCTTTAGTAATTTTCGATTTACTCAGTTAAGCTGTACTAATCTGATGGGGTAAGACGTCATTATCGCTTCCATAATGTAGCTAGTTCGATCTTGAATTCACCAAAAATTATCTTGTTAAAAGGACACGTGCACATTAAGAACTCTGTAGGGTTAATACCTCTACACTGTTGTGCCATACCATTTCAAGTGCCATAACATGACAGTGCAGTTCAGGTGATATATAATGACAGTACTAGTTCAGGTGTGCCATAACATGACAGTCCTATTTCAGATGGCGTAACATGAAAGTGTCACTTCTAGTGCCAAACTGTCTGTTAACTGTGGTTACAAAAAACTATATTTAACTGCTTTTGATTAATAAAAAATATTTATAGAAACGTATCGCAAAAAGCAAATTATTGACTTATGTTTGAAGATCATCTGATAACTGTCACAAAAGTTTAAAATTAATCATAAATGTCGAAAACTTTTTAATTTTAAACCACTTATAAAAATATTGTTTTAAATATTTTATACTTAAACTTGTACATTTTTTACAGAAAAATATGTTATAATTAAACTATCACAGTTCTTCTAATAAATGGATACATGGGGGATTTCTTATACAAATTTCTGTGTTAATAAATGCCAACTTTAAAACATATCTTGTATGAAAGATACACCTCAAAGAAAATAAAATGTATCACAAATATTCAAAAATTTCAATCGACTTTAATATATAATCTGTGTTTATGTAAATTATTGATAGATAAATTAAATGAATACTTCATTAAATTTCTATCACATAATTAAGAATAATAAGATTAACAAATTTTTTTTTCAAATATTATACACTATTGGAATTTTTGATAAAAACTTGTTTACGATTATTGATAAAAGTTCAAAATTTTTTTGATTTCATTTTTGTATGATTTTATCAAATAATTAACATTTTTAATATCATGATAAAAGCCCTGTGGTGGGGAGGGAGAGCAAGCTACAGTTCTGTCCTCGGCTTGAGAGAGGTTGACTCAGCTTTTCATTCCTTGAGTGAGTCGATAAAACTGAATACCACACATGCTTGGGAACTAAAACTTTAACTTTTGCTTTAAAATCTACTTTGGCTTGGCTGTATATAGCTGGAAATTATAAGGATTCCTTCTAAGTTCAGCTGTCATTGATAGAGTTGGTCGACCAGAACTTTGAAGGCTTCTTTGTGTTGGTGGTTCGCGTTAGGCTAATAACCTAACTAGGATAAATGTTTCGCATATCAGAGCCCTCAGTCACGAAAATAGATATGGGTGCTTTAAGCATTGGCCCTATGAGGCTCTTACCACTGAGTTTTAGTTTTAATATGTTAGAAAATAATATTTTCAAGATTAATAGTATTTTATCTCCAATGAAAACTGTCTTCACTTCGTGCTATCTTGTACTGGGATCGCCGACGAACAGAGCAAGTTGGCGTACGATAGTGCAAACTTGAGTACCGTCTAGGAACGTCGTAATTGGTCAATTCTAAAAAGAATCATGTCCATTGAATCGGATGGCATTCCAATATGGAATACCATTGAGCTTCCGATGGTGGTCCAGTGTGGATTGGGAGATAATTAAAAGAATAATTAAAAGATTTAATGGTTTTGATAAGGTAAAGAACTTTATGGAAAGGTATTTCTGAAACAAATTTAAGGTTCCAAAAGACCAAGGAAGGAAATGTAGAAAATAGCGAGTTTTTCTCGGTTCATTAAGTAGAACTTGCAATGGTTCTGTGGGGCTTTTATCGTGGGGTGGAGTTCGCGGAAAGTAGGTCAGCGTATATCAAGTATCGAGTGCTGGGTACTCATTAGGTATAGAAGCTTCGAGTTCTGGTACTAAGCCTAAAATCTGGTTCTAAGTACTGGCTCTAAACTCGATACCATTCTTTCCTAGTGTCTGCGTGTACTTTTATAATATTTAATGTTTATTTATATGTTATATATGTATTTTAAAAATGTCTGATATCTTATTTCAATGAAAATCATCTCTCTCTTCAGGGTTGCGTGAAAGTCTGGGATATTAGTCAGCCAGGTAGCAAAACTGCAGTGTCGGAACTAGTATGCCTGGTAAGGTCTTTTTCTTTATACAAGTAACTTTTATTTTTCACATTTACAAACTTTATCCAATGCATTAATATCTTATTCTCATCGTGAAAAGTTTAAACTACCTTCAGTGTGTAAATACAAATTTAGATGACAATTTTTCATTTTAGTGATATTCAATACCATTCTTCAGCTTGATTTTGCTTATTCATCGTTAAACCACAGACTATTATGGAAAATATTTTAAATTTAAATTTCATCTGAGTTGAATTTGTTTAAGTTTATATCTTCTGATTATGTGTAACTATCTACTGTAATTTGCTAAATATGTGTACGCATAGGACAGATATATGGTAAATTTTTAGGAATTAAAAAATATTAATTTAAAATTTTTGGCCAATTTTTTTTTAGCTGTATATATTATAATTTAATAATATATATGGATTATTTTTATATTAATCCCTACGCGCATTTAATATATATAATGATTGTATTTTATTAACCATTTCAGCAAAGAGACAACTATATTCGCTCTTGTAAGCTGTTACCCGACGGGCGAACACTTATTGTTGGTGGAGAGGCCAGCACGATATGTATATGGGATTTAGGAACGGTATGTTTTTCTTAAAATTTACATTTTTCCATAACACATTGTTTCATGGTGCGTATATTTCAACATATGATCCATGATGTTTAATAAATATATTATTCTAAGATGTATGTATTTATGATTCACAGTATTTTATAATATATTATTCCATAGAGAACATATTTTAGTATGTGATTCATGTTTTTTCGTAATATATTCTTCCACATGTTGCATAATTTAATTTATAATCTATGTGTTCATAATATATTGTTTTATAGTGTGCACATTTTAACATATCTATGGAGTATCGTAACATTTTGTCCATAGCGTGCATAGTTTAATTTTTAATCCATGGTAACACCATTTATTAAACATCTTTATAACTTATTGTTAAATGGCATACATATTTTAACATATAATCTACTATGTTTTATAATATATTGTTCCATTGTGTGCATGTTTTAACATAAAATTCATGCTATTTTCTACTATGTTCTATGGTATAAGATATACATTCAGTGTACTTAACCATACATCACAAAATTTTATATTTTTTATATATATTTTGCAACAAGCAACTTTTTTTATTGTTTTAAGTGTGAGAAGCACAAATCAAAGAAAGATAAGTTTAGATGCAACACGAAAAGAAAAACTATTGGAGCATAATGCTGCTTGTACAATATTTAAAATTAATATTCATTATCAAGATACTCTCTTACAACAATTTATGATGTCAGTTTTGTGTTCCACAACTCTTTTCATCTTGTGAAACACATGTTGACAACTCTGCATACTTTTCATAAGATTTTTTTTCTGTTTTCATGTAAAATGGTGAATAAAAATTTGATGGAATGCTTATATATTGTTGTTCAAATTACAATTGATATATATTTGCATAATAGTTATTCTAATAAAAGAATTGTGCCATTCTTATCTCTTCCAATTAAGTTTTCTTTTATGAAAGTCCATCATCTGTCTCTAAATAGGTGATTTAATACTAAAGCTTTTGCTTATAACTTTACAAAACTTTAATTAAGGAAATAATTATTAATTATTTAATTGGTCTGTGCATATTTTTTGTCATATGATTTGAAGGTTATTACTATTTATATATGTATATTTATGTGCACGTATTATACACCCCCCCCACACACATATATATATATATATATATATATATATATATATATATATATATATATACTTAAACTCTTAATTACTTATATATAATTACATATATAAATACTTAATTACAAATTAAATATTCTGCAAATAAAAAATATTTTTATGTCGCTGTTTCAAATTTATTTCCTGAAATCCTGATAATTCAACCATGCCTAAAGAAAAAAGTAAATTAGTGTGCCTTTTTTGTTACAAAACAGCAATTAAGTGGTAAATGAAGTCAAGTCGGGAACCTTTAAAAAATCAGCTAGCTCTCCAGTTACTTTTTATACATCAAATGAAAATTCCCTTTTTTTCCCTCTTCATTCACGTATATACTTTCTCCAATTGCTTTTTCAACGGACGAATCATCTAGTCTAAAAAACAGCGGAGCGAAAACTAAACCTCGTGGCAAAAAGCGCCTCAATTTTTTCCCACTTCACTCATTTCTCCAGTTTTTTTTTCTCCTCTAATTTTTCCCAATAAAAACGTGGCAATTATTTGATTAATTACTGTTTAGCTTACCCTACATTTTGCACGCTCCGGAACGTTTGCGCAATACCTTCTTCATTTCTGGTACCGGAAATTTTTCCGGGAGAGGAGGGGGTGCCGAAAGAAAGAAAGATCTCCTTCGTCGAAACGAACTTGGTGAAAAGAAAAAGCGCAAAAATTGTATGTGGATATGGAAAAAGGAAGAGGGGAAAAAAAAGAAGCTACCCCTTTTTACGAATAATGCTTGACAAAGTGTAAACGTTTAATTAAATAAAAAGGTAATCTTAAGTGAAATGAAGAGAAGACAAGGGTGGGGGAGTGTTTGAAAATGGAGAGGGTGGACCAAAAACCGAGATGAATAAACGAGCTTGCTTTTCCTGGATTTTTTTTTTTTTCGTCGCTCGCAAGAACCGAATTAATTGCTTTAATTACAGTAAAAGGGTGTTTTTAATCCTGCGATTAAAATGCCCATTAGCGTCTTAATGAGAAGCAATAGCTTCAAGATTGTGAGCCCTTCTTGCGCAGGGACCGACCACTAAATGAGCCGCTCTCTAATGAGTTTAATGAGTTTTGCGGTTTCCAAGAGGAAAACCATATCAGCAAATGAGATCACAAAGTGCAACTTTTTTTTTCCGCATACTTTCGGCCAGTTAACTGTTGTGTTAAATATCTTTTATGGCAGCTCTGTAACATAAAGTACCGTTTCTTAATTATTGTTTACTATCAACTAGTGCTGCGTTGCTCTTGTGTTTAATTAACCATGCATGGCGTGTTGGCGATGCAAAATAAATTTTTGTTTTTAAATGCAATGACATTTTGAGAAACTAATCGTTTTTTTTTATGTTACTTTAAACTTACAATTTATAAAATTTAATTATTTTAGTTGAAAGCTTATATTATTTATATATAAGCTTAAAATTTCGCAAAATTTATCGCAAGAAATAACACTTTAATGAATTGTGACTCCCAAGAATTTAATTTTTTAAATAATTATTGAATAAAGTTGGCACATTTTCGTCACTGAAAAAAGTTAAGAAATAAATTCGCCATATTAATGCCGAAACAAGATAGCAATTTTAGATAATGGGTATTTAACGGCGAAATATATATACATATCTCCAAAAAAGAATTTCATGTATCATTTTACAAAGTCAGAAGAATAGTGCTTAAATAATAGTTATTAAACTCATCAAGGAACTTTTTTTCTCGGCTTATCTGAATGAAAATATAATCCACAAGAAGGAGTTAATGATAAACCAAAAACAATTATGTCCTTTTTGCTTTTCTAAGTTTAGTTTGTTATCATTTCGCATAATAGATGAGTGGCCATTATATTGCTCCGATAAAAAATTAAATAATGACTTTTTATCTGAAGAAAATTGAGTCTCATGACTCCCATCCACGTCATTTAACTTAATTGCATAAGTGGCGAAATTTGGCATCTTTTACAAAAAGTGTGAAGGAATTAAAAAAGAGACTATAAATGGACTCAATAATCGGGTTACTTGATGACTTGAAAGCACAAAATATACTGTCTTATATCCTCTGAAATATTAGCTTTTACCATTTCGAGATGATGGGAGGAAGTAAATTAAATGCGAAAACTTTTCATCTGGGGTTATTAGTGTGATAAATGAAGCAGCTTCTGTATGGGAAGCAAATACGCCAACTTTAAAATGGCGTCGTTGATGCAAACCGTGTTTACAGAACGCCATGTTAGGCTTAACATGATATATTCCAATTGTGTATTCGCGGAAAGTTAACTAAATTTTAATTATATTTTAGTTTTTCCGAAATCTAAATGCGCTGATATAGATCTTATAATGAAAATTTTCTACATAAATATATCATTACATTGTTTTTTTTATCTTGTTTTCAGCCCACACCTCGCATCAAAGCGGAGTTAACGTCCAGCGCTCCTGCATGTTACGCTCTGGCAATTAGTCCCGATTCCAAAGTCTGTTTCAGCTGCTGCAGCGATGGCAATATTGCTGTATGGGACTTGCACAACCAGAATCTAGTCAGGTAATTTATTTGTCCACTAATATGTAATGCCAAATAATGTGTTTTTGTTATGTTACATTTTTTAGTGTTTTTCTGTTATTGGGACAAAACTCGTCTCCCAAATTTTTTCCAAATGTCGCCAAAATCTCCAAGAAGCTCATGTCAAGCCATCATTTTATTTTGTCAGAATAACGTTTTGAAACTTGATCTCTTTAAAATGTTTATCATGGGTAACTATAAAGAATTCAAAGAAGCCACATAGGTTTAAACATTTCCACATTAGTTATAAACGTTATTTCATCTATCCCGATATTACTGTCATACGTAAACAGTTGGATAAGCTATAAGTTGAAATGGTAAAATAGATGTTAAAACGGTATTGATCAGCTAAATAATCAGTTAAGTTTCCTGTTTAATTCTTTGGTGTAAGCAGTGTCTAAAACAAAAATGTTTTCATTTTAAATATTTTTATTCTTAATTATTAAATTAATTTGTTATAGTTAAATTTTTATTTTAACAACCTTGCTTTTTAAATAGTCACAATATTTCAATTCGTTACAATTACCAAAGTTTATACTTTGTTAATTATTAAATTTTCCTAGAAAGTTTCTAATTTGTCCAATATTTGCTATTTTTCCTTTGTATTTGAAAAGTTAGATTAAACTGAATAAACTTTATCATAAATATTTATGTGATTATTTTTGTACTTCGAAATTTTCACCAAATATTGAGGAATGCTGGTATCTGAATCACGATCGATAACGGAAAAATGCCTCGTTTTCTTTAAAAAAAAAAAAATATTATGTAATAAGCTTCAGTAGTTTATCTTTATTTGTAGTTTTTATCTCTGGATTCGGATTAACTTTTAAGTTTTAAAACCATAAAAACTACTTTTGAATTATGTGGAACAGCATAATCGTACAAAATAAATAAACTGCTTTCATTTTTTACACATTTTTTCTTAAAACATTTTTTATATATTATAGGCAATTCCAAGGTCATACAGATGGCGCAAGCTGCATAGACATTTCCAGCGATGGCACAAAACTTTGGACTGGTGGTCTAGACAACACAGTACGGTCCTGGGACCTTAGGGAGGTAAATATCCATAAATAGCTTGTCTCTAACGTTAAGCGATATATATTCTGTGATTTCCAGCCTAATCAATTTAAGTGAGTCACTAGAAGGAAAATTGTATAAAAAAATAGAAATCGTACAAAAGTATTTTGTTATAAGCATTTAATTATTGGCAACTACAGCTTGATTTTTTTTAAATAAAATTATCTCACTAGTTGTAACAGTTTTAAGCTCTTTAAAAGTAAAAAATCTGTGGTTTTTTTTATCAAAATAAATCATTTTTAATTTCATAAAGGGAGTTCTGAATTTTTCACTATAACTGCACGTCCTCAATTTTTAAAATTCTAGTATTATAATTTTTATCCTAAACGTTTTTTCCTCCCTCATTGTAAATCCCCAAAAAAAAAAAAAAAAATCAGGAATTATGCAGTTTTTCTTATTTTAAAATAGTTATTTTTAAACCTGATATTATCTCTAAAATATTTTAACGGTACATTTTTCTGTACTTTTCCATTATGCAATTTGATTTCAGAAAAAAAAAAAATCATTTTGTGATCAAAGCAAATTTTATTTTGTACCCATGTTTATGAAATATATGATAACATAGTTCAGTTAAAATTTTAATTGTGTATATGTTGTATTTTTAATACGATTCAAAAACATCATTGCCTACCGTTGTATTTTAATTTCTGGCATTTTGTTTTGTTTTCTGCAGGGTCGTCAGTTACAGCAGCATGATTTCACATCACAGATATTTTCCCTCGGGTACTGTCCAACAGGAGAATGGCTTGCTGTTGGGTAAGTTTTTTGCCTCTCACTCGTATTCTTGCGAACATTCTTTTAATGGTTGTCTCTTTCCTTAATAACCCACTTGTTGATATTGCAGAATGGAAAGTAGTAACGTTGAAGTGTTACACTGCAGTAAACCAGACAAGTATCAGCTTCATCTTCATGAAAGTTGTGTTCTGTCTCTGAAATTCGCTTCATGTGGCAAATGGTTTGTGTCTACTGGCAAAGACAACCTCCTGAATGCTTGGAGGACACCATATGGAGCCTCTATTTTTCAGGTGACTACCAATACTTTAAATTAACTAAAACTTGCATCATTTTGGTAAAATTAAAATATATATTAGATTCACTGATCAATAATTGGATTACAAAATGATATGTCTTATTATACAGATTAAAATACTGAAAAGAAAGCATTACAAAAAACTAATTTAGTATCACATATACCATAATTTGTCACTATCTTTGGATACAGCAATTAGTAAATGCATTAATTCTTTATTTCTATTATTTTTTGATACAGTAAATACCATTTTTGTTAGTATATTTATTGGTTTCTACTGTTTGAAAAGTTAATAGTTGTTTCATCATCATTCATGATGCAAAATCTTAGGATAAACCAAAATCATCTGGACTAGACGCTTCTATCAATGCAAATACCATCTAAATTTTTATTTTTAATTTTGATAACTAAAAACTCACTAGATCTATCCACTTAAGGTTAAGTCTTAATTGCTTGTGTCATTTGTAAATTTTATGTTATTAAAAATCTGAGAAAATTTATTTTGTACATAAATATAAAATGTCAGACCTGTTTATTTAAATGTAATGAGCAACATTATATATGTTTAAAAGTGGTGTAATTCCCTATTGCATTTCCCATATTCAATTTAGTATTAATGCCGGATAGCATTTAAGTGAATTCCATCAAAAACAAAGACCTGCTTCCCAAAACACCCAAAAATCTTTTCTTCCTCTACGATAAAATTTTATGACAAGTCGAAAAGTTTATGTCGAAGCGTAAGTCATAACAGGATGAATGAAAGTTGTGTATCGATAAATTTGTTTTTTGTTATAGATAGAAAGACACGTAGATCTTAGTAAATTCTGTAATCCAAAAGTATCTCATAAATAAGGCACTATATTTATTCTAAAGCATAAATAATTTGACTAAGAGAGCAATAATATAAAGTGTGCTCATATTTCCACTCATTTCTAAGGCTTAAAAAAATAACATACATTTTATTTTTTAAAAAATTTTGTAAATTTCATTAATATAAATGGTGAATGTCTCCTTATTTTCTTTTTATATGCAATTTATGATGTTATTCTTTCTGGTGTTAAAAATGCTATAATTTATAACTTGTCTTTATTTCTAAAAAAATGCATTAATATATATATTACTCCTTAATTTATATGTGCTCTAAAAACAAATTGGACCATTTTTTGATACCATAATTAATATTCGAATAGAAATTCTGCCAAAAATTACCCTCATTTTCTTTGAACTCGATACCACAACAAAACTTTGAAAAGTATGCTTTGTTGTAGAAATTTGTAAAGTGAATGAAAATGTCGAAGGTAAGCCATAATTTTGAATGCTGCAATTTTTTTTTCAAAAAGGAATATAAAAATCTTTTCGCGTAGCCATCCGCTTTAATTCAAATTAATTGGACATAAAAATTTCCAGTTAATTTACAACCTCTCGCGCTGGTCTTCCAGGCTTTCAGCCCGTTCGCTTTAAAAGCTTATTAGGAACTGAAATTACTCTTCAAGGAAAAAAAATGCGGCATTTTCTTGGGAAAAAACACTATTCTTAATAATCATCCCCGGAAATTGGTTTTTCCAAAGCCGGACGTGCTAATGAACGCCGCTAATGAAATTTTTCCCTTTTTTTCCCTTGAACTGAGAACGCTTTAAACGTGAGAAGAAAAGGCTTTTGTCCGGCGACTTAATATGGTTTTAAAATTAAAATTTTCCCCTTTTACTTTATTACTCAAAATCTTTAATCAAAAGAAAACGTTCTGCGCGCCTTTAATTTGTATCCGACTTTCAGAACGGGAAATTTCCGCAGGAACAGGAGTAATTTACCTTATAAGAGAAACTGGAGATGGATGAGGAGAAGAGAGAGAGAAAAAAAGTATTAATAATATTTAAAAATGTAAAAAAAAAAAAAGAAAAAAAGTGTAAGTATTAAAAATGTAAAACTCTTCGGTAAAAATAAACTTATTAAATTAATGCGTGCAAAACATAAAATTCGCGATAAAAATTTTAACTTTGGAATTAATTAGACAATTTTACCAACCTTTTCTCTCCTTTTACTTTTTTTTTTTATCAAAAAACTCGCCGGAATGTGAAAAAAAATTAAAATTAGAACGAAGAAATAGTTATAGTATTCTTTTGCAATTCTCTTCATTTTTATTATTTAGCGAGAAGACCAAGATTAGAAGGTAGAAAGCCTGTAAATTAAGTCGAACGCAGATGAGGGAGGTGGGGGTGGAGAAGATTGGAGGGGGTGCTCTAAGAAAATGAGTTGCTATGTTGATTAAATGCGAAGAGAGCGATTAGGGAAAAAAATGCACCTTCCAAATTAAAGGCAGCGCCTTCGTCGAAGTGAAGTAGGAAAAAAAAATATATGGATAAAAAAAACGAGCGGTGCTATACTTTTCCATGCATATATGGGAGCAATTTTTAATATTAATGAAAGAGTCTTCTTTTTTTTTTTTTAATTCCTTTCTTCGGTTATTCATTTGAGATGGAGGGGGGGGGAAGTGAACTTTTTGTTCATTAGCGAAAGCAGGGAAGCTATTCCTAAGTGCATTATCTTTGATCAGTTTTAATTGGAGAACCGATGGAAACAAATCCTTCTTCCACATTAATTGGCGAACATTGTCTCCACTAGAATAACCTTGATTAATTCTGGCCGGAGTTTTTCAATTAGGCGCCTTTAAAAGGTATGCGACAAAAATGGAAGCCAAGTTAGGAGCGACAGCGGGACAAGTAGAATTCGGCGATGAATTAGCCGGTATCTAAATTGAAAATTTCTATAGAATTAAACTTTCAGACTGAGAAATTTTTCCGCAGTTATAAGTTACATAAAATTACTTTTTTTATTATTGACTCATAGAAATATGCTTCATTTTCTGAAAATTACCACACAAGAGCATCAGTCTATGAATCTATAGAACCAAATTCATGATCATAGCTCATGGGTCCATATCATTGTTCATAGATCTGTGCAACGAGATTCATGTACTAGATTGTCTAATTTTAATGCAGAAAATATATTTCTTGAATTATGGCGAATTTTTCTTATTGGATCTGTAATTTATTGAGGAGTTTGGCCAATTTAAAGTAAGGCATCTCTTTTTTCAAAAACTCATAAATCATCTATAGATATGACAGATCTACAGATGACATCATACATCATCTATAGATATGTATGGTACATCATCTATAGATATGACAGAAAATAGATAATCTTAAATGTTTTATTTATAGTGATTTCCACTCTTTATTCTTTGGGTGTGAACTTAAATAATGAAAACCACTTTGGAAAAAAAAATTAAGAATTTAAGTAATCCCTAATGAAATTTATGGTTGAACTTTACTCAATAAATAACTTACATGTACAATAAATAACTTATACTAATGGTCAACATAGATGATAATTAACGTTACAATAACTTAAATGATAAAGGAAATTTTTATCAGTGTGTCTTTGATTTTTTCTCATAAATTTTAATTTTTGAAGTAAATGGAAATCTAAGAAATTTCAAAACAATAATTTTTGTTCTCATAAACAAGAAAAATATATTTAAAATTGTAACAGGACAACTTAAATTCCTCACTAATCAATAAATTGAAAAAAGGAAAATTAAAATTCACTTTTATATATATATATATATATATATATATATATATATATATATATATATATATATATATATAATTGGAGAACAAACATCTGAACATATTAGAGCATTTTAATCCAGGTTGTCCTTATGAAGTCTTGGTTAAAATGTCCATAGTCTAACAGATCGATCATTTTTGATTAAATCAATCAAAACTACTTAATTTATATTTACGAATAAAGGTTAAATGGGATTCAAATTTCTAAAACAGGTATTAAAAACATAATGAAAACTGTTTTCACGATGAACTCATTCATTGTTAGTTCTATTTAGAAATATTTCCTAAAAGCATTGACGACAAACTATTTTCAGGGTCAATTGTATACCCAAGAATATCTCATATTTAATATACATAATAATATATTATAATTCCGTACAGTTTGATAAACTGATAAAATTAACCAAGTTTCATAATTTGAAATTATCCATTATGATATATTCCACAAATTTATTTAAAATAATTTTCTATAAATAAATAAAATGGCATGAAATATTATATAAGAAGACTGAATACAAATAATAATTAGGCGGAATAAACTTTAAAAATAAATTAACTTTCATTAATGCATATATCAATTAATAAATACATTCTTAATAATAGTTATTAAATTACTTACAAATGCTTATTATAATAAAATATACAAAACTAAATTATTATTCTTACATACATTTAATTATGATTGCATGTATAATATATAAAAATTATATAATTATATATATTATTTATATTTTATTTTCCTGTTTTTTTAGCGTGTGTTTCATATTAAAGAAATACTTTCATCCTAAACTATCTATGCACACTAATACTATTAATTATTTTATTGCTGTAATTAAAAATCAGCGATTTATCTCATCAGTAAATTATTTTAAGTAATATATAACTTATTTATATTTATTTCATGTGTATTTGTTAATTTAGTTTACTTTCGTTTGTAAATTAAATTATTTTGTTTCCTTCTGAAACATAATTACATTAATCCAATTAATAACGAGTTTTTCTTACCAATTTCCTTTCAAGAAATTAGAATAATTTACTTTGATTTTGTGTTTAGTATTATATTAGTTTGGGGAAAAAGAAATCCATTATTTTTACGTGAACTTTATGTAACTTCTTTTGGATTCGCTTTGTAAAAAGGTTTAAAACAGCTTTCATGTAGATTTTTAGGTCTTGCGCGTTACGACTGCTGACATGCGGTTAACTTCGAACATTTTTGATATTTTATAGACATTTTCGACGATGCTGTACCCACATGCGAGGTGCATCTCTAACATCAGAAATACCCGAACGGATTCGGCGAAACAAAAATTGTACATAACTGGTTGTTACAGTCTTATATAGGACGATAAACACCTTTCACAATTTTAGGCACCTGGCTATCTTTTTCACCGTTACAAAGGAAAAACGAAAATGTATCGAATTTTCTGTTTGTTGTCTTCCATTTTTAAAACCTTGTACTCGTAGCTGAATGAATCAAACAAAAAACCGCAAGAGGATATTTTAGTGTCAAATGTCACCTTTCCAACGAGCATAAATCTGAAATTGTTTGATATGTACCTGACGAGATATCGATCACTACAGACGTCTACCGAAAAAATAATGGATTACTTTTTCCCCAACCTAATATATGCATTAACAGTTGTTTATAATTTTAATATTGTGAATCAGTCAAAGAGAAAATTAATTCATAATATCATTGTAATTTATTCCATCCGTTTTAAAGAATAATTAACATTTGCTTTGGTAAAAAATAAAATTAAATTTTTAATAATTTTTCAAGAAATTAATGTATAAACTCTTGAGTGACATAATATTTAACATTTGCCTTATGAAACCAGAATTCCCTATTTCATTTCCTCTTTCTTTTCTTAGTGCATTATGATGAACCGTCCTTATTTCCCTTTTCCCCTCAATGGATCATCTCTTCAAGACTTTATAAGAAGGGTGAAGGGAAAAGAAGTGGGGATATACTTTTTCAATGAGACAGACGAATACTACTTTCTTAATAACTCTAGGAGGCACAAAAAGAAGCAGGGGGAAAAAATTACTCCAGTTACTTGATTTCTTTTTATTTACTTTTCCCCCTTTTCTTCCACGAGTAAAAATATTCAGAAACTATAATATGTAATGTCTTTTATTTAACCAAATGAAAATTCCTTTCTGAAGGATTATCAAAGAATTAAATGAGAATTTTTTTTTATCCTTTTGTTATTATTATTATTCGCGAATAGTTTTACTTTTCTTTTGGTTTTTAACCTTTCCATTTTTCCCACACTTGGGTATCTTTGAAAATTTACACCCATATGAAAAAAAATGAAGAGGGGAAAAAAAAATCTTGTGTGAAAGAATGTGTTTAAAAATATCTCTTCTAACCAAAATATGCATATTTGAAGACGGAATTTTTATTTCCTTTTTTTTCACCTTTTCTGCGAATGATCGTTTTTTTATTTTTTTTTCCCTAGAGTAATCCCCACAATATTATTAGGAAAGGATTGAAAAATATTGTACTTCTGCGGGAATACTAATAAGTACAGGGATCTTATAGTTAATAAATTTGTAGAATATCGCTGATCTTTTTTTTTTTTTTCCCCTTTAGGGAAATGTCTGAGAATATTTTAAGGGATTAAAATTAAATCTCTTTCTGATACTTTTTATAAGCATACCAGATTTAACTTTTTTTCATGCTTTTCCCTTTAATTATCTATTGGGGATTTCTTTCTGCAAAAAAAAAAAAAGAAAGAAATTCTCTTTTATATTTCTTATGCAGGTGGTGAATCTTTTTGCGAAATAAATCGAATGAATTTTTATACATTACCAATTTTAATTACGAAGAAAATATTTTAAAATGCTTCTAAAATAATGTGAAACAATATTGAAAAAAACACTATTTTTTGATAACTTTTTAATTTTAAATATGGAAATAAAATTTTATTTAAATGTAATTACATTATTGCCTTTTAGAATGTAAATGAGCATTAAAATCATTACTGCTAATAAAACAAATTATTAAATTGTGTGTTTTATAATGGAATTTTAATATACTTTACATGTAATTCAATGAATTACAGCATCATTAAAAAGTTCATTAAATGCTAAATATTACAATCAAATGTATTTATAATCATGTAGAAATTTATATTAAGCTT
>JAPDSC010137402.1:293783-340245 GCA_026290005.1 Latrodectus geometricus
TAGATGTACCACTGGTCCGTTGCGGTTCTCTTAGCTCACCCCTGTTCTAAATTAAATATATATATATACATATAGATATTGTTATAAATATATATATATATATATATATATATATATATATATTGAGTACCTTATCAAATCTTATTTCAATTTATTTAGTTTAGAACAGGGGTGAGCTAAGAGAACCGCAACTGACCAGTGGTACATCTAGACATTTTGTTATGATTACCGGTGTTAATTTTTATGACTCACATACCTTAAAAAATACTTGTTTAAACCCTGATCATTAATGAATATGATCGAGTGACAAATAAAAAGTTAAAAGTAGCCTTGACTCAGAAAAATCGGCCCATCCCTGCTTTAGAACATCTTTCCAATTCTCTTTTGGAAGTCGGGTAACACTCGGATTACTTTATGGAGAATTATGTAAAAAATAAAAAAAAAACATAAGTCACTTTTATTATTTTATTTAAATACATTTGTTTCAAGTAAAATAATACCACATGCCTACTATATGTGTGTAACAGCTGTTATTTAAATATCCTCTAATTTGCATTTATTTGTTTCAGTCTAAGGAGTCTTCATCTGTTCTGAGCTGCGACATCTCATCAGATGACAAGTACATTGTGACCGGCTCTGGGGATAAGAAAGCGACCGTCTACGAAGTCATTTACTGAACTTTCACTAAAGCCACCTTCACACACCAGAAACAGCTTCTTCGCCACCACCACTTTCTCATAATTATCTGATTTTCTAAATTTTAACGGAAATTGAATCCATTTCAGCAGTAATATATGATTTTCTCTATAAATCAAATCAAATATATAATCCCTATATCAAAATACGCAGAAATGGGACGAGAGTTTATTGTAGTTTAAAAATATTAAATTCTAAATGATATTTTTTTTAATATATAATTTGAGTTCATTTCATATAATAAAACTACTCTTAATAAATAGATCTTATTACATCCATCTAATTTCATACGAAGTTTGAGTAAATTTTTAACATTACATACCTAATAATAATAATATTTATGAAAAATACCTACTTTAAAATCTCGATAAAATCCGTTCATCTTTAATTTAAAAAGGTATGTTAATTTTCAGTTTACTCTATTACATATTTATGCATAATTTTTTAATCCCTTACCAAGTAATTAAATTTATAAAGTAATTAAGTAATTGAAAATTGGTTAAACTTTATAGTTACGATATTAAAAAGTATGTTTTAAAAGCAATCGTATGTTTAATGACTCTAAGTTTTTAAAATATATAGCATTTCCTTATTTAAATAAAAATCTTGAAATAATAGATTTGTCTTTATGAACTCGAGAATATAATAATATATAAGAATATAATAATTCAAGAATATAACTCAAGAACTGAAGTTTCAAATAAAGATTTACATTTTTTATTGATCTTTTAAACTTAAAATACTGATAACAAAAATAAACTTTTAATTTTTACTCTGATGAATTATGAAAACAAAACTTCTTACGACAGAATGTAATTATTAGTCATCCAAATATCTAGGGAAAAATTCCAAGCGAAAGTAATCTTTTTCCACTTCAAGAACACTGTTCAATATAAAAGACAAATGATTATTCAAGGTCGTGGTGGTGGCGTATTACTATGGATCGTGGTGTTATTTGTTTGATGTCTTGTATTCCTTTGAGATTTCAATAGACAAGAACCATTTCCCTGGAATCAGAATCGAGGATGCCTTCTCAAGTTCCATGCGCAGTCACCAGAACTGCTCTTCAAGTAACTTCAACTATAATTACCGGCGCCGCCATATCCTAAGTCTACAATGTTCCAAAATCTGCCGCTTGTGGCCCGGAGCGGACAACTATCTGGATTTTTAAAACTCGAAGAAAGACTACTCCACAATCTGATGTGAGATTGTGCGCTAAATGGAGAACTAGACACGTTTTCTTCAACTATCATTTCATGTGAAATATCACATATTATTTTCTAACTTCCATTTGATAGGTCATTTATGCTGCATGAAAAGTAAATATCCTGTGTGACCGCACGCATTTTGTCGCCATTCCCAGACCGAAGGCTGTTATGAATTAATGGACTAGCTTTTTTTTTTATTCTTATAGAGATTTATTTCCACTAATATAAAAAAAAAACTATTGATTGATTTCATGGGAAAAAACAGTGATGCATGGTTACATTAAAAAATATTAGAAACTCAAATTTACATAAATAATTTTACGATATTTAGTTCAAAATGATTATTATGACGATGTAGTCGCCAAATCTGGTTTCCATTCATTCTCCTTCTGGCAAACCTAAATATGTGTTATAAAAAATTGATGGTGATGGTTTTAGTGAGAAAAGAAGTCACATTGTTCTTCATTTTTGCTGATTTTTCATTCAGATAAATTTTTAAAAATAGTTTGTTCCAGAAGTGACTAAACGTAACGTTTTTTTTTTTTTTTTTTTTTAAACTTCATTACAAAAGCAAATTTTTCAACAATTTCAACACTACGATGCTGATAAATAAAATTATTCTTTTATTTCTGAATTTAAAATGTAATAATTGACTTTTTACTTGGAATCTTGCAATTAGTAGATTTTCAAACAAAAAAAAAAACCATGTCTATTAAGTAGTCGTGTTTTGACAAAAAAGTGATTACAGTGTGTGAATAGAAGCGTTATTCTTTGTTAATATACCTTCAGTTGTCAAAAAATATATATCTCTTTCGAACATTGGAATAATATATTCAAAAAGAACTTTTTGTTTGTATTATCATTATGTGTGGCACTATGTGATATGTGTGAAAAGGTGTTAGCTGCATTAACTGTCAAATTATGGAGGGAAAAGAAGTACACCGAAAAGAAGAGATTTTTCTTGTTGGATTATTGTTTTCATTTATTGATTATAAATGGATTCTCTTTGTTACTTGTTGTCAAGCGCAAGATATAAGCGAGGATTTTATTGGTATAAATTCTGTGACGGTGTTAAATGTATAAAATAACTAATCGACTTTGTGAATATTTCATTCGTGGAAGGTTTCAGCATCAAATACAACTTGTGTGACTCTTTATACCCCATTTTGTATAGCACTGGAACCGGAAAATTTAAACACATTGACATTCGGAGCATACAAGGTATAACATTTGTTAATGCGAGTCCATTCTCATGAAGTGTGTCTCTACTACTTTTTGAAGAAACCTGAAACAGTTTCCCGGAGAGTGTGAAACGGTTTCACTCATGGCCGGAAACATATTTTCTTCATAGTGTACGCGTCTAAGGAGGAACGATCTCTTTATTTTTCAACCATCCATTTTATGGAATAATATCAATCTGTCTTTCTTTTCTAAATGATTGTCTCTACTGACATAAAACAAAATAGAAATTCAATGTATTTTCTTGTAAACTTGCATTTCAACAAATGGTGTTTCGTGTTCTACTCATAAAAAAATGGATTCTTACGCCAAAGAATGTTCTTTAGAAATGGAACTGTTAAAACCAATTTACAAAAAGCATTTCGTTTTAAAAAATATGTTTAGTAAGTCTTTTGTTTACGTTAATTTTAAGCAAATATTTAATTATCTTTTATTAATAAGTTAAGAGTATTTTCGACTTTATATAAATTAAATAAAAAAGCACAAACAATTTCGAATAAATTTTACATTGGAAAAGAAAATAAAGTTATG
Organism: Latrodectus geometricus; assembly: GCA_026290005.1. Classification (NCBI taxonomy): domain Eukaryota; kingdom Metazoa; phylum Arthropoda; class Arachnida; order Araneae; family Theridiidae; genus Latrodectus; species Latrodectus geometricus. The sequence goes on from JAPDSC010137402.1 coordinate 297,458, forward strand.
CCTTTTATCGTATTTTATTTTAAAAAATCAAATTATAAGCTATGTAAGTAAGTGTCGTGTATTACCAAATATGCTTTAATTATTAAAAATGTCTAATACATTTATTTGTCTCATGTTATGTTATCTTTTTATCAAAAATTTAAATTTGTTCTTATTATAAATTTTGAGTTCCTATAGCTAATAAAAAACGTTTAAACTTAATAAAGTTTTATGTTCAAAATTACCAAAATTTTACATCAAAGAATCAAATTCATAATAAAATTAAAATGGTTTTTTATTCTAATTATGACTTTGTTCTAACCAAAATTTTTTCTAAACTAAACGGGTTCCAAAGAATGTCTAAAAATCGACCATTATGATAAGAATCCATTTTATGTTAACTTAAGAACACATTCCTCTCTTTATGGTGGTTAAAAGAACTCAAAAAACAGGCGAAAAATCTTTTCTCCTTAAAAGAATCTGTTTCTTATTAAAGTAACATAAGTTAATTAGTGAAATAAATTCTTAATAATGAATTATTTTTCTGTAACTTTCTTAAAAATTTAAAAATCGCCAACTTGGCGTTTTTCTTCGTATCTACTCTTTTTAAAAATTGAAAAGTTAAGTTCGAAACAGTAAATTGGGATCCTTTTATATTAAATCTGAGATGAGAAACTATTCACAGTGGACAAAGTTCATGCGAGACATGAATATTTTAATAGATTCCGTACTATACAGACGAACAATGGACGAAAATAAAGAAGAGTTTTCGCCTAGATTTTTGAGTTCTTTCATTGCGACCTAAACTTCAAATCTAGTTCCTTTTCATATACTGACTTTTAAAAAGATGAAAAGAAAGTAAAAAATCTTCTCAAGTCATGAAAACTCACGGAAATAGTTCCTGCTTTTCCTTTTACGATGCACAAGACAATTTTTGCTTCTATGTCTTTTGGACGAAAGAAATAAGAAAACTTGAGACAATGCTTGTTTCATGTTCCTTTGACTTGCGTTACGTCTGTTTCTATTTGTGTGACTGTTATAAATGTTTAAAAAAAAAGTCCTGAAGAATATCAGGTGCTTTATACCTCATCCTGTATGGCTGATTTTATTGTCGAGTTCTTTAACAAGGAATGGAACACGTATAAAATCTGTGGAAAATTAATCCTTAATTACGACATATGTTTAACGAACATAAGACGAACATGCAATTCGAATAAATAACGAACATGCAATTCACAATAAGAATACTAAAATTCAGCAAAAATTGTTTTTTCAATATTCTAAGAATTTTATTATGCTTTATTTTAATTAAATAATCTATAGCAACAACCTGCATAATTCATACATGTAGTTAATTAAATAAAGTAGTGACTGAAAGAGAATATTTTAAAAAAGAAATTTAGAATGAAATTTTTATTCGAACTGGAAATGTAATTCTTTCAGAACTCGACAACAAATGACAAGCCTACTCGTTGCTCGTTTATACCTTCTTGTATAAAATTGTGAATTTAAAGGTCATCTGGGACACAACCTGTCAGCGTTGTTTTGTTGTAAAAAAGCACGCTCACGAGTTGAGCAGTTCTAATACATTCTTATATGATATGAAATTTAATTCTATTTCTTAATATAATATTCATACATTTGGCATTTTTCTTAAATATGAAACCTTTTAAGGATTATTATATTTATCTGATAATATACTTTATATAACTTATTTCATCTAATTAATAATAATTAATAAACAACTTTTATTTTAAATTTTCGAATTAAAATAGAAAGTAACTTCGTCATTAGAACGAATGTCAATTAATTATTTTGACTTGACTAGTTGGCGAAAAATTAAAAGTCGCCAAATTTGTGCAATTCTTCGTAAAAAAAAAAAAAAAAAAAAAAAAAAACGTATATTACTTTTAAAAAGGGATTATAAACATTTCAGTAAATAAATTAATTCTGATTTATAATATGAAATATAAATAAGAATATTAAGCATTTAAATTTATGAATAAAAATAAAAGAAAATGCATTAAAGAAAAGAATGAGTTCTGTTGCATCGAGAGCGTGCTTTATGTAAATTTGAATTCGTTGTTCTTCATGAAATGTGTCAACCCTTCACCTTCTCACACCCAATCCAAAATGAGAGGAAATACGTTTTTGTAAAATAAACTGAAATGCCCTAAATACCACTTGTAAATGATGGTTTCGACCGAAAAAATAGCATTAAAATTCTAAAAGTATCTTTCGTTGTTTTCTTTCATGAAAATCACATTTACCTTTCATTTTGTAAGTTTATAATAGCAGATATTTAATAATACACTAATTTGGTAATTTGTAGAACATATCCGTTATTTCTCCAAAGGAAATAACTTGCACACTATGTGGACTTAAGAAAGGAAATTTCCAAGGTGTTCTGATTGGAAGTGTGGGATATAAATATTAGTACCAAATATAATCGACAGATGGCAATGTGTGTTGTGCAATAGAAGCCGGGAAAAAAGGTTAATTTGTCAGCGTCTCTTGCAAACAGTTGTTACAAAGGAATTTCAATGCTTCATCATGTAATTCAAAATTTGCAATTAAACACTTTATTAGTTAAAAAAACATTATTTAGAATTATGGCTTTCTCAATTATACATGCAAACTGTTTCTTCTGTCATTCACCGGTTCATAAAAATTATTTGAATAAACTCATTGTGAAACACTCCCTATACATTAAAAATTTATAGTAAGTGTTTCCCAGATAAAACTATTAATTATAATACGCATTGTAAATTAGTAGAATTACATATACTAATGATAAATATGTCTGATTAACCAGAAACATCTTAAATTTCAAAATTATTCTTCCGTTTCATTAAAAAAAAATAATTTTTGAAAACAAATCAAATTCTAATTTTAATGTAAGTTAATCTTTAATGTTACAAAGAAGTCGTAAAAAATAATTGTTTCTTAAATACAGATTTTTCTGATAACTATGTACAATACATGCAAAAAAGGAAAGTTAATTAAGCATTATATTATATGCTCTTAATTTATAGTTAGATCCAAATCGAAGATAATATCAGGCTCTTGATATGTGTCATTTTCCTTCTTTAAGAGAAGATGTATTTTTTCTTATCTGAAACATATGATAGTTTACTAAAGGACCTAAAAAATATTATATTATTAATGCAAAGTATAAGTTTTTTAAAGTTTAATTAAACTGAAAAGAAAATTCCATTGAGGAATATAATTACACTTAATATACGAAACTAACTTAATAATACAAACACACTGGTATTCAGGAAAAAACGAAATTCTTGAAAAATATTATTTTTAAAAAGTATAACAAAAATATTATACTTAAAATAATACAATCATGAACAGGTCTGTGTTCAGTTTTAAATGTTTCAATACATTTTTTAAGTTGTAGTTGTGTGATATCTGAGAATCAAATCGCTCACAGGTGTTTTAATCACAAACTATTATCTAATATAACATAGTTTGCATAATGATATTCAGTTAATTTATTTTTTTCAATTTTGCAACACAAGTTTATAAGTTATAATTAAATAATCAGAAAAAATATCACAAGTTACATTTTTCACACAGATAACCAAGTTCCAGATTTTCTCACGATTGAGTAGTAAATTTCCTTCACAACAATCATCATGAATCCGTTATGAAGTACAGCACTGCTGTACAAAAATAATGGATGAAATATCAAAATAAACATTATGAAACTATGTAAATCAACAACAAATAATTCATATAATAGCATATAATTCATCGATATTTTTCAATTTTGCAACAAAATGGTGGTGAGTGTAAGTTTGTATACGCATAATGATTCTGAATAATGAAGCTTCATTTACTATGTCACAAGCTATCCGTGATTCAATTCCAGATTTTCTCTCACATACGCAATTCATTCACAATCATCGGCAATGTGTTGAAGTTTGTTTGCAATACATTTCAACTTTCTTTTTATGCTGATTGAAGCACCATTAAAGACATCCTTACGTCCTTGTAATTTTGAGCCACGATCAAAATTGATGAGATAAGACACTTAAGAATTATAGCATTGTACAAAGACTAAGAACAAAGTGTCAGAGAATAAACATTCTAGGTAATGATACGATACGATAAAAAAAAACTCACGTTAGTTCTTGCAATTTGGAAAGGAAGTAGACACATCCTTAGTATGTTTCATTTTCCAAATTGATTAACACCATAAATCTAGAAGTCGAGAAAATGATTAAAAAATATGCATTATAAGTGAAATTAGGAATATTAAGCTTCAGAATTAAATTTTAATAAAATTCAGGAAATGGAGTAAATTGATTTGGCTAGTGGAACATCCATACATGAAAACAAGCTGCCATGTAGAAAATTGGTAAGCACATTCTCGCCATTTCAGTAGCAACTTGTGTTTGGATTCATCTACTTGATCAACGATTTTTTTCTAAAACTGATATGTACTAGTGTTTCATCAAGTAATTCAGAAGAAAGTAGACAATATTGTGGGATGCACAAGTTTGTTTTGTTGTTGTTACATATATGACACTCGGCAAAGACAAGCCCGAATTCATTTAAACGTGAAAGTAGATACTTCGCATGATGGAACAACTTTAATGGCTTAACAATAACTCACAGCCATTCTCTGTATTGAAAGGTTAATTTTTGTAGAAGTTATCATCGACACAAAATGAAATGAAATCTGGAAAAGCATGCAATACAATAATGGAGAGAAGATTTTCAGTGCTAATGTGAAAGGTTGCCCTATGGTACTACAAATTGTCTTGACAACGCATGGTGTTCAGCCTAACAAATGAAAATTTGCTGTATAACATTTGCATATCTACTACAAGTAACCATCCAAGACTTTTCTTAGATAGTGAACTTCATTAGTGTGTCTAAGAGAAAACTTGGTAAACTTCCAATATTCTTTAGATAAATGTCCATGCAGGAAAGAATAACAAATACAAACTTCTCGTTCCTTAACAGTGGCTGGGATAAAAGCAGGACCTTCAATTGAGAAGAGCATGGTTTTCCAACTGTATCAAAGTAAACACTTAATGGTTTGTTTCCTTCACGAACATTGTTATTTACGACTGAACAAGCTGAACAAGATAGATAAAAATCCTAAATATCACCCAAAGAAATCAGATTTACGTTTGACATATGAGATCTAATACGGCTTCAGTGATTTACTGTTTCTGAAAAAGAACAGAACACAAAAACAATCTGAATACGTAAGCAATCACCTGGAAGTATGAAAGTTTCATTCATTGAAACAAGATAGTCACATATATAGAGAGAGAGATTTGCACACTATACGCAGAATTAACGATTACTAGTTGATATTTAACATACATGTTCTTTATGCTTATGGTAAAATTCTGTATCCTGTAAGAGATAAGGATCGGAAATTAGCAATATTGTCTCGAAAGCTAAATTAAGAATCAAAACAAGTCAATAACAATGCAAAAGCATTTTAATATTAAACGGCATCTTCCGCAGATATTTCAAGAAAAGAATAAACAAATTTATATTTACTCTTTTGAATTTTAAGAATATATTTATATTTAAGAATATTTTTAGAATAAACACACAGTTTATTTATTTATTTTTTCTTGCCATATTTGCTCAAGGTGCCGTTTCAAAACTATTACGCGCAATATGTAATATTTGAAACGAACTGATCGAGATCGAAACAGTTCAGATTTTACTGTCATAAAATATATCGATTTCAGAAAAACGAAACGATTGCAATATGTTAATCAGCATCGTCATTACGTGTGTTTAGTAAGACTAATTGCTCCTTCCTACACGTTTTGTGAAGTAACTGTATTGTTACTGAAAAATCAATAGGTTTTAAAAATGGAATGGAAAAATTTTCTTGAACTTCCTAATAAAACCAATGGAAAATTTCGTATTGTTGTGCTTAAGGCGTAGTATTTTAAAACGTTTCTGTTCTACAGCTTTGCAATTGGCTTTATTTAGTATTTCATTTAGTTTTCGTGATAAAAACACATTAACTCTTATATTTTATTATTACAGAAGCAACAGATTGTTTCGTCTTGCAGTGCTTTGTCACTTTTATGCCCCTCGACACCCCTATAAATCGAATATAGCTATTGCGGTTCTAAAGTTAACAAAGTGAGAACAACGGTACAGGTCACAACATTCGTGTGTTTTCGCAGAAGCAAAATTTATAAAAAAAATAGTAAGTTTTGATTGAACAAAATAAATATTGTTCAATCAAGACTTGATTGAACAATATTTTTATATGATTGAAAAGATAGAACAATACTATCAATATTCGAATTAAAAATGACCGCGTTTATTGAACTATTAATGAATGTTTTGCATGCTCGAAGGAAAAGTAAAGTAACTTGAAAATTTAATTCAATGGTATGAATGCCTGCATTCATTAGAGCAAAGATAATAATAAACCGCATAACAAACTTATAATGTTTAATCATTGTTCACCGCCATAATATTAATTTCCAGTACATAGTTCTCTATTTTACAATTTTTTGGCTCGTTAGATTGATGCTACGATACAATATAGTTTATAATGAATTCAGTGGAATAGAGAGAGCCCAGGATATTCTCCGGTTCTTGTATGTAGTAGACAGGATCAATCCTTACTTACTATCTTTCTCAGTAGACACCTTAAACTATGAAATTCTCTCAGGATCTAAGCAATTTGAAGACTGCAGCAAGTGTTTTATGGAGGAGGCTTCTCCTGAAATCATTCTTGTTTCTGTAGGCCTCTCTAGGCAGGGCCTGACTGACAATCCATTTTTAGTTTTGGATTTCTTCAGGGTGCACAGTTTCATGGACTTGATTTAGCTCTGCTAATCTCGGGGATGTGCAATAACTGGGAGATTAAAAATAAATTTCTGATGATTAAATCAGAACAAATTTTTTTACAAGTTATTTATTTTGTTATTTTCATCTGGGGATGAATGCCAGACTTATTAATTTTGTTTCCAAAATTATACACTTGAATGAGCTACAATTATAACAAAATTAAAAATAAGGTACGCTAATAGTAATGAGCATTATTACAAAAATATAATCCTACATTCTATCCTGTTTTTAATCCTTCATTGTTCTAAACTTGAATCCTCGGTAAAAACTGGAACACTTCTCAAGCATAGAAGTCATTTTCAATAAATTTTTCTTTCGGTTGGTTATGATTTTAAATAAATACGCGAAAAATATATGGGAAAATATTATTTATAGTGCAATTTACATATCAATGAATTTTGTTAAATTTATGTATCACAAACATGTTTTGAGTAATTCTACATGCTGAATTCACCAGAGTGATAGGCTTTTGATGCACTCGGACATTTATAAAAACATTTTGGGAAAAATGAAATATTAAGTTCAAATCAATTTATTTAAGCAATTTATTATTAATAAATCATAATTTTAGAAATGAAATAAAATGGCTAGTATTGTACGGGCTTAAATTTTAACAGGAAAAAGTTACTCAAAAAATTTTCTAAAAACTTTCTAAATCACATATTTGATCACTCAAAAATACATTGATCATTTAGAACACGCAATTTTTTATATAAATTAGTTTAATGGACTACAGCAAACAACTGTATGGTCGCCGCCCATCTTGTCTAGAGGTCAGCGTCCCCGAACGCGGATAAGGAGGTTCTGGGATCGTATCCCGGTCCGGGCTTGGATATATTTTCTTTCTCCTTTCCTTGTATGAATAGTTATCTACTCTATAAATAGGCACCTATGGCATGTGTTTACTGAAGAAAGCGGACTCCACATCAAATTATAGTTTAGTTGAAAAAGCAAAAGTGGAGCAGCGCACCCCATATTGTCAGCCAGACTGGCACGCGACAAAAAAAAAAAAAAAAAAGTTTTAACATATAAAGAAATTTCCTGTAACTTTTGATATTTGTGATCAAAATGGTTTTAATAATCGTGGGTAAATGCAAAAATTTTAAACGGTAAAAAATAAAAAAATTAAGTCAATCTCAAAATATTGATAAATGAGACTTAATTGTAAAAGGGTGCATACTTTATTCTCCCAAATATTCTTTTTAGCTTTATATTTCCTTATGCACTTTCGTATAAAACACAATGTATATATATTTAAACTCTTTTCTATAAAACACTTCTACAAAAATGCAGTGGTTCCCAAGCTTTTTCTTTTGACCCATGGATTTGTCAAAATATGCAAACAGACCTCCAAATGAAAAAATTACATGAACGAATAGTATAAAAATTACAAATTTAAAAAACATTTTGTTGAAAAAATATTTAAATTCCAGCTTCTGCTTAAGATAGAAATAAAAAATTAATGGCTTGGATTAACTTGAAGAGATGTTATGAGTGTATTTATGTTTAGCTCAATGTTTGTGAGTAGTAACCGCAAATACTCACAAGCACTAATTTCTAGACAGTCTCTTTATTTTGTGATGAGGTCCATAACGACCCTAAAATCCACGTCCAGCCAAATAGACTGAAAAGCAATCAACAATTTCTCTGTTCAACTAGAATTGTAACTAAAATTTGTGGCATTCTTGTTCAAACATTGGTTTATATTCATCTGTAGATTCTTCAATAACTCGTTCTCGTATTGATTCATATGTGTTTGGAATACGAGTTTGTCCATGTGTGAAAAGAGTTCGATACCCAGTCAAGAATATCCAAATGAAGAACGTCTTCAAACTTTGGTTCAAGTCTGTATGGAAAGTTGCTAAGTGTTGACAGTAAATAAGCAATTGTAATCAATATTCCCGACATTGAAATCAATAAAATAATCTTGCAAGAAATTCCTCATCTCGTTTATAAGTTATCCTTACGCGTTGTTGCACAGTGGTAGTGTTTTCAAATATTTTTCTTTGGTTATTAGAATGTTGAATCCTTTTCCTATTTGTCACTGATTTTTATTAAATGTTCCTAAGCTTGGAAAGTCTCCCTGAATCATATTACATAGTTTCATTTTATAGAAGACATAAGTTAAGTACTATTTTTTGTTGATGTAATAAAGCTATAATTTAAATATTCAACACTATTGTCAGCGCATTTTTTCATCAGGTCACTCATATTGTTACCTATTAAAGAAAAGAATATAAAAAAATTGTATACTTAAAAAATGGGGGTTTCTTTTGCGAACCACCGTTAATTCTTAATTTTTTCAAAGGAACACTGTAGTAAAATTCTTTTGAGTTATGTGACGTAAGGATAAAATTTCATTTAAGTTTTGAATAAATTTCAATTCTCAATAGTTACTTTAAGAAAAAACACTAAAAAATTTATACTATCTCTTCTCAAGCAGAATATTATAAATACATATATTCCACTGGGGAAAATTCAGAGAGACTACTTTGGGAAAAACTAGTAATAATATATCTACAAGGGTTGATTTGTTTGATGTCCAATGGTCTATATTTTTGCACACAAGGTCTACTTAGATCTAGACTTAAGTGTTAAAGTTGATTCCGAATCACTGGGAACAGGGCACGAGGTATGAATCGTACCCACGTACTGTTGAACCGAAGATTAGAATGCTAATCATATATGTTTGCAAACGTAGCTCATACTCAGATGTTATAACTATCATTAGTAATATTGACATATATGTGACTGAACCTTCGATAACCAAATAAGACATAAATAATATTCCTTATGAATTCAAAAAAATATTATAATATAACAAATCGCAGCTAATGTAAAAATTCTACCTAAACTTGCAATTCATTAATAGGAAAGCTACAGCTGAAGAAAGTTTTGTAATGCATTAACATCCCACTGAATACAAAGATAGGTATGAATTCAGGATAAAACTCTGGAAACTTTCAGGTTAATTTTAATGTATGATTAGTAGAATTGGCAAGTAATATATACTAAAATCCTAACAAAACAAGGTAAGAGCCATAAAATAAGAATGCCAATACGAGACTAATTGTCTCCTTACTATAATCATAGTCATTACAGGAATTAAATTATTTGTTTGTTGCTCGACTGTCATTTTTTGCTTACAATGACTATTTAGGCTGGGACCTACAGTTAAGTGGATTCCGAACCACAAGCATCCAAGCACGAAGTAAGATTCGAACCCATGAAATGACGATAAGAGTGCAAATCATTTGGCAATCAGCTCGACTAGCAACAAAATGAAAAATTACAGAATTTTTAACTATAAATGCAATGACAAAATTTAATCATTTATAGTGTTACTACTATTATATGAAATGTAAAGAGCATGATTAAATTAGAATTAAAATTTAAAATATCCTGAAAAATCAGAAATTTCAGAAAAACGAAAATCCTTTATGGCCCTTTAGGGAGAATAAAATAATAATAATGATCAATGAAGTGTAAGTCATTTTATATACTTTTGATATTCATTAATTTTGATTTTAATTAATTACTTGAAACTGAATAAAAAATAAATTTATAAGCGGATAAGATTCCTAAATATTTTTAAAGGCTTCCAAATTTAGAAACTATTAATTAACATTCATATATTCTCAATGAAATATATGAATATTAATTATATATTTTATATGTTTTGCAAAATATTTTGTAGAATAAAATCATTCTACAAAATATTTGCAAAAACACCTTTACACGATTTAAAAGAGAAATATAATCAGAATTAATATTACACACACATATATACTTTCATATAATATTTTTATTTTAACAGAATTACTCTATCTCAAATAATTTTTTATTACCCTAACATTTAAATTTTAAATATTACTACAAACTAAAAGTTTAGAAGAAAACGAATGGAAAATCCTTTTCCCATTTAATTTTCATAATTCCCCTTTATTATTTCAAAATTCGATTTAAGATACAATGGAATAAATAAAATGTCAATTACTTTTTATAAAGGTTTTAAATCACTTTAGAATGAAAAAAAAAATGTGCGTTCTCGTTTGATAATTTAGTTATTCAAATTTATGACTAAATAATTAATGTATACTAGAGTTATAATACACTTATTAAAATTACTTAACAAACTGTGATTTGTTGTAAAATAAAGAGAAAAAGCAAGCAAAGAAAGCTTGGAAGTGTTTATTACAAAATAGCACAACACACAGCTTATCTGTTATCTGAGGGGTTTCCAGTTCTCTTGTACATCACATACTAAATAGGAAATGCTCTTTTACATAACCAGCTGCTTTTTTTTTTAACAATGACAATGCAATATATTGGACATATGATTAATGATAAAATAACTCAACTCTTTTACATATATATGAATATAAATACATTTTGATCCTATGATAATTTCATTACTTTCTATAAATTATTTATAACAAACTTTACATAATTTAATCCAGTTTTGGAATAAGTATAAAGCACTCACGAATTATTTTTATTCATTTAGTTTAGAAACTTTAACAATAAATTTTCTATTTGTGCAAGATACTAGAAACTTTCTCAAATAAACAAAAATATGAAGAATGATACAGTAAATTACAAGACTTCAAAGCTCTCAACAATGCTTTGATAAATCTTCATTACAAGGAGGTTCTATGAATTTAAATATTAAAGCATTATGTATTGATACATTTCAAAATATAATGCTTTAATAATCATTCAATTCACAATTTATAAAAAGACAAAATAGCATTAAATATGCTATGCATGGAATGTAAGTAATAATTTTTATTGATAACATTTTAATTAATAAAAAAACTGATTGTAATAACTTTTCAGTAATCAAGTTCTAAATTAAGATTTAAGAAAGATTATAAGAAATTAAACAATAACTTACTTTTAAGTAAGGTATAAACAATTTCTTAAATTTAACCAAGACATTTACATCTAAGATATGAATAGAAAAATTTAAATTTTGACTATTTTTCTGAAATTCATTTTTACACACGAAAGTTTAAGACTTTATGTACACATGTTTAACATATTATTTATAATTATTTTACAAGTTAAAACATCATTACCATTAAGAGTTTTTTAATATGATGTTTCTTTTTTTTCAGCAGTAAATTTTTCAATAAAACAAATTTTAAAAATATTTATATTCCAAAATGTAAAATTAAAGTAAAATAAAAATTTAAGTGTCAGATTATTTAAAATTCAAACAATAATATAGAATATAGTAATAAAAAATTGAAAAGACAAAGTTATTTTTCAGAACTTTTCTCAAGCTTAATGGCACAGTACCCATCGTTAAACTTAAAACTATCATTTAAAACTATTTTTAACTGAACTTTTATAAAATTAGAACAATAAAAATCATATTTAACTGAAATATTTATAAAAACCATAGAAATTTTGCACCAATTTTCAAAGTTATAATTCATTTTCTTAAAAAAATATTCATAATGAAATTCTTAATAAGAAATTCTCTCATCATATTTTAAACAAATTAGAGATAAAGGTTAAAAACCAAGATAACAATATAAAGCTTTTTAATGAAAAGTTTAGTTATTTATGAAAATATGACAATTATCAGGGAAATATTATTAATCTTTTTTATATTTTAAAATATGAGAGTTGCCAAAAAAAAAAAAAAAATGTTTATTAAAACGTTATTTATAATTTTTTTTTCTAAAAGCATGGCAACGATAAGGGAATTATCATCCCCCTTTTTTACATAATATTCTGAGAAAAAGTAAATTCTTACAAGAAATTTTAAACTTTTTAAGTGATTGCAAATTATTAACTTTCAACATAGAAAAGAAATATAAATTTTAAAAACATAAAATTCTTGTTGTAACAAACACATTACAATCGTGATTTTCAAAGAACAATCCTTCCCTGCATTTATAACAACTGCAAGTGACATATGTTGTACAGATCATTATTTCAAAGTAATAGTGTGAAAATCAAAATAGTTTTCTATAAGAAAACTCAAAACACTTCTTGATCACAATTTCTTGAACATCTTATTGACAGTCATTATATTCTTATGGCTCGATGAAAAGTGAATCTTCTTCACCCTGAGTGTTGTCTGGAACTGGAAAATTCTGAATAACAATACAAGAAAAAATGTTTTGGTCTTGTGATGAAAGACAAGCACATCAGGAGAACAATTGAAAGTATATTTCTTAAATGTCATGAATGCAAAACAAGTTTCCATATTTGATTACAGTGTACAATGCATGAAAAAATAAATCACTTAAGAAAAAACTGGACCACTGTGATAATCTAAATCTATGAAATTCTTGACTAACCCAAATGCACAAGCATCCACTTCATTTTCTGCTATACAATAATCAACAATCCACTTTCACAGGCAATTTTCTTTACAATTAACAGGATCATGCTCATTGTCTGAAGCTTTAAGCCTATATTTTGCACCCCGCAGTCTTTTGCCAACACTTTGAAATGTGAAAAGATTTGTGCAGTGAATTAACAATCACAATCAAGTGTCTTGATGCAATGGAATCCTGAAAAACAACTGTACACAGCAAAATACTTTCTCATAGGTGCATTAAAAATCTGAAGCTCTTGAGAGCCGACATTAAAAAGGTAACTATGTCAATTGTAGAATCATTCCTTTCCTTTCCACTTGACGCCGTGATTCAGTAGGAATGTCTAAAGAAAATTATACAAACAATACTTCAGTAAATAACTTCATAGACAGTGGCTTTCTTGTCTCCTGAACCAGTAACAATGTACTTATCATCAGAGGATATATCGCAGCTCAAAACTGATGAAGATTCTTTGGACTGAAATAAAAAAAATAAAATATTTATTAGAATTTTTATTAAACTACAATTTAATATTTTACTGTCAAACATCCATTTTACTTATAAAAGTATGGATAAACCTCGGTATATAACCATTTAAATTTTAATCTAAAATCACTAAAAATACAGTTGGTTCCAGTCTATAAATAAAGTATTTTTAGATTTTTATGCTCCAGTAAATACTTTTAAAAAGTTCAATAATCATAGATCTATGTGGAACACGTGAAGAAAAATAATTTGAATGTTATGTACACAAACATTTAAAAGAAATTTCATAAAAAAATTAAAAATCAATTTAAAAAAATTTTAAAATCAAAATTTTAATTTAAAAAACAGACCAATAATAAATACATTAAAAAAAGTGCATTAAAGAGTTACATTTTTATTTAATATTTATATTATAATTTAAATTTAATATGTTACAGTCTTATTCAATTATAGTCAATCATACAACATTTTTTACTTTAAGAATTTCAGGAAAAAATTGGATCTGTTCAAAAAGGAAATTATAAAGGAAAAGAGATTGCTTTTTATGAAGATTTCATAGAATACAATTATAGAAATTGAATAACAAATTTTTAGCCCAAAACTTTTATAAGCAATTTTTTAGAAAATTTACTATTTCAAATTTAAACAAAAAAAATTTTTTTATTATTTTCATTGTGATTAATTATTTTTCTTTACTGAAGAACAATCAAAAAATATAAACTGCAAATATTTACATTCTTCTATATACATATAAAAATACAGTGATAATTAGTAATAAAACAGTTTATGAATAATACATTACAATTTATGTATATCTGCATCATTTATATGATCCCACATATACTACATTATATATTATGAGATAATCATTTTAAAAATGTAGTTGATATAAAAAATTTATTAACAGATCCCTTGAAAAATCAACTCAAAATCATGAAAAAAAAAATTTAAATTGCCCAGCTTAAAATTGTCAGAATAGATAAAATGCCTCAAATATTATAGGCAATTCTGTCACCTTCGAAATATTCTAACATACAAATTCTAACAAAAAAACAGCAAATCAGCATTAAAAATGCACCTTTGCTTTGAATAATTGGATTTATATAGTAAAATATTCCACTTGAATTCATCTGTCTAATCATGATCAAATTGAATTTATCATGGCACAACAGTAAAAATTATTTTTAAAAAATATGAAAATATAATTTTCATAAAATATGATGAAATAAATTTTACATTTAAAATTTTTAATTTAAATTGACTAACAAGCTTGATCCTTAACTATCATCTTTTGCAAAACCTGAGGTAATGTGATACAATTCCATTTACTTTTTACTCTATGGGTTATTTCTGCACACCAGAGTTAATTCAGCAAGAACCTAAAGGGCATTCTGAACTATGACAAATATTCCTAATCCATGAATTTATAAGATGTTGAATCATTAGCCACATTGAATATTCATAAAAATTCATAACCCAGTCTAGAAATCGAAAATTGACTTTACAAATTGCTGAAATAAAGACTAGAAATGAGATATTAGAGCAATTAACTTTAATTAATGAAGATTTCAAAAATTATTATTAAAAAATAAAATTATTTTAAAATTTATAAGATACATTTAACATTCTGATTTTTATTTTTCCATTGAAAAATACTTAACTTATAGAAAAATATCATACCTGGAAAATACTGGCACCATAAGGTGTACGCCAGGCATTTAGGAGGTTGTCTTTTCCTGTCGATACAAACCATTTACCACAGGAAGCAAACTTTAAGGACAATACACAACTTTCATGTAGATGAAGTTGATATTTGTCAGTTTTAGTACAATGTAAAACTTCAACATTACTGCTTTCCATTCTGTAAAAAAAATATATTAGAATCATAAAATATTCTAAGAAAACTTAATTATGCAATTTTAAAGTATAAAAAATTAATTAAATTACATTTTCAACATAAAATTATCAGTGAATTTACACAAATAAATTGTAATATTTACTTACCCAACTGCTAACCATTCTCCTGTGGGACAATATCCAAGGGAAAATATTTGTGAACTAAAATCATGCTGCTGCAATTGTCGGCCCTAATAATAAAAAAGTGAATATTAATAAAAATGTTATGTCAAATAGTACCATTTTTATCTTACTAAAAATTTTATCATTTGTTTTTAGCCCAATTATAAGAATCACAAATTCAAGTTTATGTAAAAAAATTGAAAAGATTATATGAAACTACTTCTTATACATTTCCTAGTAAGAAAGATTTATCAATACAAATATGCAAAAACTTTAAATAATACATATCAAAATTCCAATATAATAATGACTGTAATGCATATAATTATGAAAATATAAGAAAACTACAGACACCAAAACTAAAATTTAAGAATTAAATGACACAAGATTATATATTAAAACATACCTCTCTTAAATCCCATGAACGCACAGTATTATCAAGTCCACCAGTCCACAACTTGGTACCATCACTTGAAATGTCAATACAACTTGCACCATCAGTATGACCCTGAAACTGCCTGCAAAAATAAAGATTGAAGACTTTGAATAATTATTTAAATAAAAAATAAATTTTCCAAATATAGATTCCATCAAAAAATGTATGCATATTATATATACATAATATATTACTTTAATATAATTTCAATTTGAAATATCCATGTTTTTTCCTTATTCAGTACTATTTTATAAATCCTCTTAAATATCAAACAATGAAGTTTTGATTTATAAGATTATATATATATATATATATATATATATATATATATATATATAAACACATAAATGAATACTTTAAAAAGAAACATTAAAATAAGTTACATGAATTTCCAGCAAAATATTTACCTGACTAGAGTTTGATTATGTAAATCCCAAACTGCTATGTTCCCATCACTGCAACAACTGAAACAAACCTTAGAATCAGGACTAATGGCCAGGGCGTAACATGCTGGAGCGCTTGAAGTTAGTTCAGCCTTAATTCTAGGTGTAGGCTAAATTATAAAACATTAAATTATGTCAACTTTATAATTAAAAAATTGTAAAATATACATAATTAATTACATATAATACAAACTATACTAATATGAAATGATTATTTTTATTGTATTATGTTAACAAAAATTACAAAAAATGACATACTGCAGCTAAATCCCATATAGATATTGTGCTTGCTTCTCCACCAACTATTAACGTTCGGCCATCTGGTAGAAGTTTACAAGACCTAATGTAGTTTTCTCTTTGCTAAAATAATAAGAAATAAAATTATTGCTATTTTGTTCCATAAGTTTTAAAATTAGAATAATCAATGGATAGTAATTACAATAGAATTTATTTTCCTCTGACTTATATTTGACTAAATATTTTAGTTTAAAATAAAAAGAAATAAAAAATGTATTATATGAAATTCATATTATTTTATTAATAAATTTATATATTAATAACTATAATAATAAGTATAATAAACTTCAATATTAATAACTATAATAATAACAGTGAAATAGCTCCATGATGGATTATTATACATAGCAAGAAAAATTTATTACATAAAAATGTTAATTTATTGAATTATAACAAAAATCAAAATTATTTGTAACGAGAAAAGAAAATTTTAAATGCATACCAAACAATCTAATTGAGATACTGGACTCTTATTTCCTGGTTGGCTAATGTCCCAAACTTTAACACAACCCTGCAATTGATAATGTAAATCAAATTATATAATAATTATTTAATAATATTATTAAAGCTTTCAAATACTGATTTAGTTCCAAACAAATTTAGAAAGAAACTTGAATGTCAATAACAAATTATACAGATTTTCAAATCATTAAAATAAATATCAATTACTTCTGGTTTAAATTTTAATTTTCATTTATACTTTTTCCAATCAAAAATATTTTATTTTTATACAACATTCATTCATATCATATCCCCATTTGTATACAAGGGAAAACATAAAAATAGATCAAATTACAGTTGAACAATAAACTATTTACTACTTAATGCATGAAAAGTAAAATATAAAAATTTTTTTATAAACACTATCTTATTTTTCATTTTAGAGATGCTAATAATAAAAAAATAAATTAAAAAATTAAAAATATTTGTTTTATGAAAAGCAAGGTTAAATATTTTATTAGATAAAGAATCTAAATAATTTGAAAATTAATGAAATCAAAATGAGAAAATTTATAAGTTTCATAAATAATTTTTATTTTAAAATAATTAACACACTAAATATTGCCCTTTTAAACTATTTAAAGCTTTTTTAAAATTGCATGAATGAAATGAATTTCAGAGTTTCAAATTTTATTTACAATTGGCCTAATTTATACTGTTTAAATAGATATGTTTAATCCTTTGAAGTTACATAAAAATACTAATGAAAATACAGAGATAAAAAAATAAAGACCAAGTTTAAATAGGTCACATAAATCTTAATAATTTGTTTTAGAATTAATTGAATTATCTCATTCAAGTGAATGATTAGCTATCTATAAGTCTTTAAAATAATAAAAATGCCAAAGTATTATCATAAGATTGATTTTAAATTTTATAAATTCAACCTACTTTGCCACCAGTATAAACATATTTAGTTGGATTGGAAATGGTTACAGCACAAACTACTTCTCCATGACTAAGAGTGTTTATTTGCCTTGCATGCCTTGGAATTCCAGAGCCTACAAGAGCATCAGGGGGAAAAGGAACTGGTTGCATTTGGCCATCAGCACTCACATGGAAGGAATAAGCACTAAAAATATCAATTTTACACATGAGTTCTACGAAAACAAAGTGAATAAGTTATATTTTCATTTCACCAT
Organism: Latrodectus geometricus; assembly: GCA_026290005.1. NCBI lineage: Eukaryota > Metazoa > Arthropoda > Arachnida > Araneae > Theridiidae > Latrodectus > Latrodectus geometricus. The sequence goes on from JAPDSC010137402.1 coordinate 315,957, forward strand.
TAATTATAAAACTAAAAAAATACACAGAAATCACAAAAAGCAAATATGCAACTATATATACAACAAATATGTTAATTATTAACATACAATTAGCAAGGACACTTAATAAAAAATTTGCACAGAATTATTTAAAAAATTAATTTAAAATAAATCAAAATTTAAATTTTATTTCTTATGCCGTTGAAAATTGCTAACATGAAATAACTTAAGAAAAATAAAAGCATAATATTGCAGTTTTAATTTAATTAGTAAAGTAAATATTTGAATTAATAGGAGATATTAATTATGCATTTGAAATTTTTTTCCCTACAGTCACGAATTTTATTGCCAATTTAAATAATCAAAATGTCAATAAAAAATAACTATTTTTTCTATAAAAATATCTTTTTCAGTCAAATTGGAATTATTTTTAATACTTTTTTATGATACCTGTGATTTTACAAAATATTAAGTTATCTTTTAAATTGAAAACAAGATAAAATGAATAAGTCACATCACTCACTTTAAGAAAAATTTTGAAGTAGATGAAACAATTATAAAATCTTACATTCTGCTTATTAAAACTATTAAATAATTATAGCTTAAAATGGTATACACAGAATGAAAGCTTTTAATATAAAATCATTATCACCATTAAAATATATCAAAATTTAGATATTATTTATCAAGATATGTTTTATAAAGTAAAATAAAAATTAAAACAACTCTTAAAAGGGTAATACGTACGGTTTACCACCAGAAACAGCACCAAATGGAGCTCTCATTGCTGGATGAGTATCATATCCAACCTGAAATTAAAAATATTAGAATCAAACAATTTAAATTAAAAATTAAAGAAAATTTCAATAATAATTTAAACAAAACATATAATCTGAATGTTAAAATTATTAAAAAATTTATTCGTCTTGTCCCTTTTATGAAATTTGTATATTTTATGAAGCACAGGAAAATAATTAGTAAATTACATTGATTGGAAACTATTTATTTTTGAATCTAGAGATCTGGCTTTAAAACTCTGAAGACAATTAAAAAGAAGTAAATTCTAATTATTATTTATTTTAAGTAAATTACTTACCACAGAGCGTGAATAATTATTTAAAGCAGGTGATATATTGCCATGTAGGATTCCTTGAGAAAAAGCAGCACTTGAACTCAGATCAGCAGGAAGACCTGGATGAGCCCCAGCAGGGCCATGCAAAGGATAAGGATAAGCAGGACCTAAATTGAAAACAAGATAAATGTTAGACTGAAATACTTTACAATTGAACTGTTTCAACATTTTCTTATTCAATAAGTTCACGGATAAAAGGCAAATTTTGAATTAACATATTTTCTCAAATTTTTAAATTGAATTAAGACAGTAAATGTTATTAAAAAAAAAATGAAGGTTATTTTTAATTTAAAAGTTTTTTTTTTTTTTAAATGCAACTGAATATTTAAAGATTTTATGATGTAGAACATTTGGATAGTCTAAATAATAAGAAGTGTACTTGTTTAGTTTCCTATTTAATATAGTTTCTCTGAAAATTTGAAAGAAAAAGGCAAAATGAATTAAGAGAGAAACAAAAGTATAAGTTTAGAAAATATTAAAGTTTCTTAAAATAAGTTATAAGCAATAACAGATGAATTTTACAAAATGAGATGTATAGATTGAACATTATTTCATAACAAATACGTTTTTTTTATAGAATACTTATCTTATAGCACTATCTATTATAACTTTATTGCCTTTAACTATTGGGTAAACAATTTTGATATTACCATTAGAAATCTTAATTTTTGATTCAAGAAAAAAGAAAAATGACCACATATAAGATTGTAATATAGGAATTGGAAAAAATCACTGTTAGAACTCTGTAGTTACAAAATATATAATATCAAATACAATATGCTAAAATTGATTAAACAAGAGATTAAATTTAGTTTCTATTAATTTTTTACATTCATGATTATTTGTGCATAGAATATTTCAAATATTGCTCTATGAGATACTTCAAAGTCAAAAACTTTAAAATAAGATAAATATAAATGTAACCTTATTTAAATTCATTAATTTTCAATTTAAAGACATTTATTCACTGATTATTCCAAGACAACGGAGACTAAAAATACATTTATGTACAAATTAAATGTGAATAATTGTGTTCATATATAATTTCATTAAATATTTGTAACCAGCAAAATATTAAACATTTCTTTTGAAACTATACAATAATACATTTGAAGTTGTGTGATATGAATTCATGGGTTAATAAACTAAACTTTTAATAGTTTCTTTTATTAGAAATATAAGCACAGAAACAATTTCAAATAATTATTTTGCACTTGTAAATAACTCATCAGAATATGGTAATTTTTTAAAAATATTTTTCAAAATGTTATTCTAGCAAATAATTTCATTGCCTTCAAATTTAATATTTTAATGCTTTAGATTATTAATTCTTATAGCTGTATAAGAATATTACATATGCGCATTAAAATAATTTCTTTAATTGTTAACATGCTTTCTATGTATATTCAAACATACAAATAAAAATTCAAACTGACAATTTTTTCTGTTTCTATATTTGTTTGACAAAAAATATCAGCAGCAGTTTGGTATTAAAATGTTCTATATATTAGAGTGTGTGCATGCATATTTATATATATATATATATAATATATACACACAAACAACAAACACACTAATTATCTTTCATCACATGACTATTAAAAACATTCTCCTAATTAAACTTTAACATTCACATTTATTTGGAAAATATTCTTTATATTTTAGTTTTTGGCTAAACATATTACAACATTTATATTCATTTGTGTCTAAACAAAAAACTCATAAATGAGAATTAGAGAAGTTTTATACCTGAATCTGAAAGCTGATTCTAATTTTAAGCTTAATTATTCTTCATGACTGAGAAAATTATATTCAAAATTTAAAAAAACCAGTTTAATTCCCATTTTCTTCTGATTTGTGTTAGCACAAAGTGGGAGAAAAAAAATCAGTAATTACTGCATTAACGGCGATAGAAAAACCATACATCACGAATCTGTAAATTAGATAATGCTAACTGCTGTAACAGATTTTAAATACAAGATTTTCAATAAGCAAATAAATGATCAGTACAAGTATTTGAACCTTTTGAAATAAAATTCATTGCAATTGATAGTATTACTGAAGTGCACTTTTTTTTTTTTTTTAAAAAAATAATTGAAAAAAAATTTATAAATAAAGAACTCTTTTTAATAATTATAATTAAAATTCTGTGACAGGTTAATTTTTTCAAATCATATAAAATCAGATGAAATTTTTTTAAAACTAAATTCAAGTCATATGCATTCAAAATAAAATAAATACACTTATTTAATTTATATATTTACCCAATGGAGGAGCTTTAGGAAGAGGTTTCATTCCACTGGAACCAGGCGTGCTCCCACCAGAACTAGTAGGAGTAACTGATTTTGGAACAGGTGTAGTAGATTTTTCATTCTAGAAATTTCAAGATATTATTTTATATTACTTATAATAAATTCTAATTAATAATAACACACAATTAACCTTAAAATTAAGTCAAATAAACTAATATAGTTTAAAGTCACAGCTACTTTTAAAAAATAAATTAATAAAAATTTTAAGAATATTTTTGATGTAATAGTTTTATATTTAAATATTTATCATAAAAGATTCATAAAAAATAAAAAAATGTTCTTTTCAGTATTTATAATACTTTAACATATCTTTAAAATAATAGAAATATGTAACTTCATGGAACTTTAAGGGTTTGTGTAATAAAAACTTTTACAGCATAAATTCAGTATCATTTAAAGCTGTGCTTACATCTTTATGTTTAGATGAAGGTGTACTTGCATTGGACGATATACTACTGTGAGGACTATGAGACCCATGTTCTTTTTTTACAACTTTGTCTGTACCATTTTCCCGAGGACTTGGTGCACCATTAGGAGGGCCAACAGAATCCTATAATTAACAAGAAATAAAACATTGCATCATAATTTCCAACTTAGTCTTTTAATAAATTTAGATTTTGTGTAGAAAAGAAAAAACTTCAAAATGTAAAAATGCTGAGTGCAAACATTGTTACCAAAATCAAATTTAAGAAGAAATAAAATCATTTTAAGTAAAGCATTTTATTAATTAAAATGCATTAAAAAACCTAGGATGTTAAAAAAAATTCAATAACTAAGTTTGTTTAGAATTTCATCAGATTAAAAAGTTTATATTTAGCTTATAATTAAAAACAAACATGATAAATTAAAATCTGAAATGTTCAGTTTTTTAATTCTTTCAAAATATAACAAAAAGGCCATGAAGTTAAATTTACCTCATTTGCAACATCTACAACTAACTCTTGATCACTTTTTTCTCCATCACTATCCTAAAAAAAAAAAAGAAATTGTACACTTTCATCGAAAATTTTTTGCAAAGTAAAAATAACGTATCTTAATAAGAAAGGAAACATTTTCTAAATCAAAAGAGTTCACAGATGTAAAAAGAACTAATTAACCTTGCATTTTTTATATATTTTTCGTAAGTGGAAAAGTAAATTGAACTTCTTGTTATGATAAATTTGACAAAGCATAAAAGCTAAATTAAAAAAGCGTTTTGTCAGTGATTACAGTGAACTATTTATAAAGAATTTTTTTAAATGTTTTTCTTTTTACACAGCATAAGATAAGTAATATAAAAACTTCATTAATCCTATTTAAAATTAACACATTTTAATTACCTGAAAACTTAAAAATGTTCTCTCAAATTCATTTCAGAGATATTGTGAAAAATACTAATTACTTTTAGGCAACGTTTAAGGAAGCAAACAATGGGGACATCTGGTTGTAGTTAATCAAACAAACCATAGACAATGCTGCAATTGAACTATTTCTTCAGTACACACTCAAAGTGATAATAATTAAATTATCAAATAAAATGTTTTATCAGATTTTTTCTTTAAGTAATTAAGCTACTTAATAAAGAACTTAATTAGATATTTTTTTTCCTTCGATGAAAACTGAAACAAAAATACAAGAGAAAAAAAAATACAAATTAAAACTGCAAATAAACTTCAGCAGTTCGGTGAAATATAATTAAAGCACAAAAAGTACAAAAGACTTATAAAAATGACATAACAATATAAGTTGGTAAAAGAAAAAGGTCTCTTTTCTTTGCAGTGATTAAAAAAGGATAATTAGTTTTTCAATTTGTTCAATTAACACAAATGAATAATATTTTCTTTGCATCTAATTTTCTATTCTAAGAGGGAGAAATCTAATATTTTATTTGCAAACTTTAGTGAATATAAATATAAAAACTAGATTGTGACAACTTGCCATTAATAAAGATACTTGAGCAGAATTAATTATGCTAATTAATACTTCATATTTAATATACAAAATAAAGTTTTATATTCTGAAATTTAAAAAAAAATTTAAAATAAAGATACTAATCCAACATTTTAAGAGGAAAAAAAAAATTCTAATGTAAAAAAATAATTATAATAATTAAAAATCATGATTTGTTAATAATTTATTATATTTGTTTGATTAAATTAAAATACTAAAATTATTTAAAAGAAATTACTTATTATAAATATTAGTCTCACCATAAGTTTTTCTTCTTTTTTCCTTTTTTTAATATCCCGATCAACATCTGGAGATTGAGTTCTAAATTTTTCCCTATCATTAGGAGATATGGAATTTCGCTACAAATTAAAAATAAATATTATCAAACAAAAGTGCCATAGTGTAAATGTTTCTACATTACAAAAAACTACTAATAAGTGACATTTATAATAAATAAAAAATAGAAGCAATTCAAAAACTCAGTATCATAAATACTTGAATGCATTAAGACAAAGTGACATATCACCAAGATTTTGGAAATTACTTATTTGTAAATATTTAAATATTTTTACTTGTAAAACATCATTTAAAAATAATTGAAATAACAATATTTCACATTATAGTAAATGATTTTTAAGAAGTTTCTTAATTTATATCTAAGAACAATGACCATGCGTAATTTTGAATTATTTTAAATGGAAAACAATTCTAAGCTCTTGAAAAACTATACAGTACAGTAATTTTCAATAGCAGTAAAATAATTATAAAATGACACAAACAGGACATTTTATTCTATTTGACAATCACAGATGTAAAGATTCCTTTGGATGGATTAAGCTTCTTTAAAATAAAACAAAAAATTATCTCAGATGCATTTTTGCAAAATAACAGAACATAAAATCTGCCAATTCATGGAAAATATATGAATTTAATTAAATTTGAAAATTCATACATAATGATTTTTTTAAAATGTTTCAAATTGTAAATTCTTTCTCAATATGTATAAGTAAAATGGAAAATAAATTCTTTTTAAGGAATCAGTTCACAAAAGCACAATACGTAAATGAATTATTAACTGAACAATTCAATTACAAGTTAAAGAATTTCCTTAATATTTGTAAAATTTGTGAAAACATAATTACAAAACTAAAGCAATATTTGCTAGAATGTACAATAGTACAGAGATTATATAAAATTTTGAGACTAGATAAACTTAAATATTAATCTTATCAGCTATACTCCCAAAGAAATAAATAAAAGCATCTACCATGAGCAAATTTGGAAGAAAAGAAAAAAAAAATTGGAAAAGTAAGTTTCAGTTTCACCACCTCAGTGAAAGATGACTTAACCCTGCAAGAAGAGCCCCACATCTCATTTGGATTTATTCTCATCCCCTTCACTCTTCACACACTGCCAAGTAGCAACATTGGAGAGAGTAAAAGTATATCAAGGAAGGATGGGAAGAGAAAAGATGAAAGACTTCATTTTTCTTCTCTCTGGTTTCTGCCATTAATCTCCAGGGATGCTCAGAGAACACTCCAGAGACTTCATTAATGCTTAAGCATCCACAGATTCCCAATATTCCTCCAGACAGTCTGCCACTGCATCCACTTGCCCCAGAAGGACCGATTGGAGGAGCAACTGGGGGAATGCTGCAGATATATACTTCTGATTTCAGGTGCTTCAGGAAATACTTCGGAATATAATGAGGAAGGCGATGTGATGGGTGCATCTCAAAACAGTAAGAAATTACGATGGAAGTGATTTTCTTCTATTTAAGTCACGGGTCATGTAAAAGAAATAAATGGTGTATGAATGGCAAAATTAATGCTTTGAATGAAATATGAATGAACGTTCGAAAAATTCAACACAGAGGTTTAATAAAACATGGCAACTGCTAAATTTCTCCAAGAGTAAAATTGATTCACACAATTAAATAAAAAATACATTGATGCACAATATAGTATAACATAAAAGAAATCAGATAATTTAATAATTATAATTTTCATAGGGGGAATGAGATACTTTATTCAATAAGTTAAAACTGTCCATATATATTATTAATTCTTATTACATTAAAATTGCAATTTAAAATAGATTCTGAAATGCCATAAATAATTGGATAGAAGCTGGAGTTAAACCTTAAAACTGCTGGAAAATAACTTAAAGAAGCAAGCTACAAGTTGTTTCTTGAATGTACAAAATTATCCCTTTACATAATATGTAACTTACTGATTTGAAGCATAAAATTTCAAAAAAGATATTGGTAATAACTGCAAGATTGTGATCACTAAATGTATATTCAATAAATTAATTTATCACTTAGTAATATAAACTAAGATATTATTATGATATAAGACAGTAATATCAAATAACTTCACTGCTGTTTTATGGATATTACATAGAAGTAAACATGCTAGGAAATTACTTAGATTACCTTTTTAAAGGTAAATAACACATTTAAAAAAAAAAAAAGCATTTGGGGGAGGGGGAAGAGAAATTTCAATATACAATTTTCATCGAAGGTTTCTCAAACTTAACTTTATGTTCTGCAAAGTTTCAACCATCAACAGTTTCACCAAGTATTTCAGACAAGATGTCATACTTTCTTTTCTCACGTCCTGTTTTAACTCCCCCCCTCCTCCCTCCCCATGCCCAACAAAATGAAATGTCTTTGCTGTTTGGGTGGCGCAGATGACAAGGGCTGACTGAAAGAAAAAAAAAATTACCTTAAAGTCAAAAAGCAGGGAGGAGTATAAAAATATTTCAGGGCGTGTGCCTTCTTCCACAGAGATCTGGTAACAGCTATCTGGAGCTCAAATCTCCCGGCCAACTGTTATTCCACACTCCAGTGAACCAGCACATCTCACATCTGGAGGCAGGTTTATGGTAAACATTAACATTACACTATCGTTTTTAGGATAAGAGGGAGAAGGGATAGATTCTCTGATCATCAAAGCAAATATTTCTATCTCCCCTCTTGGAAAATAAAGAAGCGCTTACCCTGGTAACTTCCGGACGGCAGAGAGGTTAACAGAAGGGGGCACCAGGGGGAGGGATTGCCCACCATCCAAAAGGATACATATATCTCTCAGCAGTTACCAGATCGAGTTTCAAAGGCTAAAGGTAAATAATTTTTTCCCTCAGTGTGTCAAGCCGCCCTCTTATAAAAAAAAAAGATCGAAAAAAGAATTTAATTGAAAGCTAAAAAAAAATGTTAGAAAAAGTTAGTTTTTAAATTAAATCACGTTTCTTTTAAGTAGAAAGGAAAATTTTTAAATGTACTTTAGGAAGTTTAATGTCATATTTGTAAAAAAAAAAGGAAATATTTTCATATTTATATAAAGAAAGCTTAATGTTCTATTCATTATAGTATTTATTTGCATCAAACGCCGTTCCTTATAATAAGCAAGGTTCAGACTAATAACTGTACATTCCTGTTTTCACAAATGCATGGAAATTTCATCTTCATTACGCCATTAGTAATAAATATTAAAGTAATAAAATAATATAAATACACCGTTAAAAATAGAAAAAAAAATAATGGATTAATATAAAAATTGCACCTTATATAATCGTATATGAAATTAGTTTTAATTACAACCGAAATATTACTTCATTATGCATTACAAAAAAACTTATAAGAGTAATATTTAACTCAAACTTAAAAAAATAAATTTTATGGAAGTGAAAAAAGATTTTTTTTTTTTTATGTTGATATTCATTCAAACAACCAAGGTATATTGAAGTATAAAAATTCTGAAAATTTGGAGGGGGGGGGGGAAAGAGAGAGAAATAAACATTCAATGATATAACCACAAGGTGGGTAATCATTGAAGTTATTAAATATTTCTTTTAATAAGATTTAAAATATTTTTACATCCGATTAAATTTTTTATGTCCAACGAAGTAAAGTCTGTGGTTTTGAATTTTATACGCAACAAATTGGATGAATTTGTATTTTTTCATACCATTTAATGACGCATAAAATTTTGAAAAGATAAATGCTACATTTAAAGGACAATCGTTATGGCAAAGTTAGTATGTGCTGAGTGCTTTTTCACAAACTGTAATGGAATCAATATATTAAATAAATAAATGCATGCATGGAAGATACTTTGTGTATCTTCGGTACGAAAGCCAATTTAGCATAACGAAAGCAACCTGCAATTCAATGTAGATTTCCAACCAATACAAACTATGAGGCTGATATAGTTTAAATATTCGTCACTTCATGCACACTAGAGTTAACTCAATTGGAACTTAGTTTAAAATGTATTCTACGCATTTGTGAAAAGCATATCCTAGATATACATTAATTGAATTCCATATTCGCAGCATAATTTTATGGTGCATGATGACATCAAATCCAAGTTTTCCAAATCATAGATTAGTAGTAAGATGCACAATAAGATTCTATCTTGTATTCTGAATAATGGTTTGAAAAAAAAAATTCAACTTACAAAAAGCATAATGGTTCACTAAATATCGAGGATCAAATTAACTGTACTTTAAAGATTTAAATTCCGTGTATATAAATACAAGTTTGCTACATAAACATTTTTTCATACTAGTCTCTAACGAAGCTATAATTTAAAATTGAATGAAACCACCAGATGGAAACTAAGGCTTGAAACAAGTAGGAAGTAAACATGAGGGATATCCATAATAAAGGAAGGGGGGTTGATCCCTCCCCCCTCTTCATTCGACCATCACTTGATGGAAAGAGGAACTTTCAAAAGTGCCCCGTTAGAATCTTAAACGAATTAGGAATTGCGATTTAAGCTGGGCTATAAAGGAGACGCCCCGGAGGCGATGTACAACCGGGAGGGGGGGGGGATCATCGATTAATCGCCAACATGGTGGGTCGCTCACAATCGATGGTGGTGGGTGCGAAGGAGGTGGGGGTCGGTAGCATGAATGATTCCAGCGGAGAGGCGTGCTTTAACACACTTAGCGAGCTTTTGCGCGGAACGCAGTCACGAAATCCAGTCATTAACGAGAGAGACGGTAAAAGGAGTAATCTTGGATGAAGGAATGGGGCGGGAAGGGCTCACCTCACGCCCCTGCCCGCCCCATGCGCCCCTTGCTAACAACGAGTGCGGAATAGCATTCCATTATTTCCATTTCGGGAGAAAAGGAGAAACTCGGAAGACACTGTTTTTGGGATTTGGCCACGCAAAACTAGATTATGAGCGGTGGTAGGTGGAGAAGGGTGAGTTGAGGGGAAGCCGCCCCCACAATCGTGAGGAGGGGGGAGACTGAGCCGGTAATCTCTTTTCCGGACGGTCAAATGAATATTTTACATGAATGAAGCTGCTGCAATGGTGATTTTTCTCGTACCTCTAACGGTGTGGTTCTTCTACTGCGAAATACTTATTCCCTGCCTCCAAGTCATAAACTGAGCAAGCGGTAAACTAATTTGTTTGAGGGAAAAAAATAGTTCTTTCAGGGTGCTGCATTTAACTCTTGATAATTGCTTCACTAAAATTCGGTGAAAGTATAAATTTGATTGTTTTCTCTCCATAAGACATTTCTACATTCGTCCGTTAATAATTCGCAATTTGTTGAACGAAATTTTGAAATTTGTATAACGAAAAATGAGGACAATTGCATATTGAACTTTTTTTGTTCAGAAATAAAATCATATAACTTTGAAAACATTTGCAGTATTATTAGACCTTGGATGACAAATCTAGTATGAATGTGTAAGATAAAATATATATAAAACATGCGATATGAATAACACGAAAAAAAAAAAAGGTTTTGTTTATACATTTTTGTCGATCTGTGATCACATTTTGCACAAGAAGGATACTTGGCATATGGATTAAATTGGATTCCGAACCAGAATATCTACTCTCTCTATAGCTCGTTTAATATTCTGGTGTTATAGGAAACTTAAGAACGATGAAAAATAAAAGGAGCGTATAGTATTAAATAAGAATTTATAAGGGAGACTTCTAGCATGAGATTTATAAATCTTATTTACGAAAACAATCCTCCAAATAATTTTACATTATTAAACATAGTCAGTTTTTTTAAATTAATAATACAGCCTAATTTTTCTTGAATTAATCATAAATAAAATATATCGAATGTTATAGTTTAAAACGAATGCCTATTTTTAAATTTTAACTATTGCTTTTAGTTTTTTTATATCAATGGTAAATTTCCTTGAATTTTTTTCATAATGATATCTTCGTATCGGTCTATGTAAGTTATTCCGGATAAAACAAGAATTGCGCATCCTTTTGGGATGATCCTTAAAAATGCATGAGTAGTCCATAACCCCCAACCCTCTTCAAAAACTCGGAATAGCACACGCCCCTCTCCAAAAAGCACCCTAAACAAACGCCTACTCCCGACATAGGAAATAAAAATCCCCCTTCTTTTCCTTCTCTTTATACTTCCACGCTGCGTCATGTAAATGAGGGCCGTGAATTATTCATGGACCATCTGGTGGCTTCAACACAATAACGGTACCACGTGGTCAATCAATTACCTATTGAACCTGTCACCTGATCAATTACGAATTGAACACCCACGACAGCTGACTAGTTCAGAAGAAGGGGGGGGGGGAATTCAAATATCCCATCTTCTGGGAAAAGCACCAGACCTGCAACCTCGGAAGAAAAAAAATAGATAATATTCAAATTTTTCAAAAGTCTGGAATTTTTCTGCACACAATAAATAAAGATTAAAAACCAATTACACACAAATAATCGTTTTCTTTCACCAGATAAATGTAATTATTTTCTTGCCAAAAGATTACTTAAGCTTTTTTGCAAACGATTATAAATTAAATATGATAAATTATTTTTTGGCAAAAAGATGAAAAAAACGATAAAAGAAAGTGACAGTTACGACTTTTGCTTTACCGTGGTAAGAAAATATTAACATTTCGTTGTGTAAATATATATATATATATATATATATATATATATATACATGATTAAAAAATATAATAAATTAATAGTTTTTTGAACAATTTGTTAATGAATAATTTATGACTGGAAGATACATAGTATTAATTTACTAAATTTATGTATATAATTTTATAAAACGTTAAAAAAAAAAAAAAAAAAAAAAAAAAAAAACAATATTTTATTTTTAATAAAAGAGCTCAAAAATTAAAAACATTAAACAGAAAATATTATTAATTACCAATGTGCATTATTTTCAGAATCATATCAACACAGTAATTGAATATATACTCGATTCATTCATTTGTCTTTGTTTTCCGCCATCTTAAGAAAATCCTTTCTTTAAATGGAGAAGGAATAAAAATTGTCTAGATTTTCTTGTATGATGTTCTCGAGTAATTATTTTAGGATCCTTCTTTCGTCGAATAAAATTTTAAATTTAGAATATAAAATGTTCTAAAAAAATCCACTAATCAAATCAAAATAATTATAACCTCGAGTAGATTTTATCTTATGATTTATATTATATAATTACTTATGTTTTATTATAGATAAAAACCATGTTCGTATCTATTATTTTTCCTGCTGATTTTAAAGATATTTTTTAAAATATGAATACTGACTGATAAAGAATTTATAAAATATATTCTGTAAAATTTTAAGTAAAAAAAAATTCATTTTATGTAATTTCCTTCGCTGATAAATAAGAAAAATCTAAAAATAATTTTTCATAACACAAGATATCACACAAAACAAGAAAACATGATAATCACCAAAGATGAAACCATTTTTAAAAAAATTTTTTCATTGGAAATGCTAACGAAAACGTAATATTACCGAAGATGTATATTTTTGAAGAAAAAAATTACCAGAATATAGGGGAAAGTTAAATTATCCTAGAACGCACGCTAACAAAAAAATTTGCTAATCATCCTTTATCGAATTTCTCACCAATCCTTTTCCTTTGTCTCTTTTTATTTATTTTTTTCCCCTTCTGTTTCCGACCGCCTTCGTAATACAAGTAACATCAAATTTAAAGTATGTTTAAATAACATCAACAGAGCTAGGAGCGACAAATAATTCGGAATGATTCACCGAAGAGGAAGAAGGGTTGGGGGGTAGGGGAAGGAGAGGAGTTAAGAGAAGAAAAACTCCTCAAAAATTGGGAGTCGAAAATCCTGTTACAGTAGTTAATGATTCAACACCTTCTAGCCACAGTCATTCATTTTGCTTCCCATGTACCTCCCCCACTCCCTCCGCTGCCCCTCGACCCCTCCCCCAAGACAGATTCAATGACGTGTCCGGGGAAGCGATGGTAGTAGGGAGGGATACACAGGGGTAGGAAAAAAAAGATACCACGTGGTACACTGAATTCTCTATTTCCTGATTGGTTGCCAAGAAAGTAGATGAAAAAATAGAGGGGACAACTACCTACTGCAAAAGCGGTGTTCCATGTAGTGTTTATTGAAGTGTAGAGTTGAAGACTAGGGAAATTCAAGAAATATGAAGCAAGTTTTGATTTTTTTTTTAAAAACATACCGATAATGGAAAAACATTTATTTAACACCGATCAATTTAAAGTAACATAGAAATAAAATAGAAAATTCCTTGAAAAGACTATTCAATGACAAAACTGAAATGCATATTATTACATACTTAATTTTTTAACTAAATTTTTAAAATAATTATCCATTTCTGAAAAAAAATTGCAGTTATCATGTATTTTAAGATTCAGCAATAAAATCTGAAAGCGCTGCGGATTTTTAACCAGAAATTTAACTGACAAATGAATCTTCGTTATAATACTTGTATCTACAAATCACAAAACATTTAGTTTAAAATTTTTTAAACATATCAAATAAGTAAATTTTAATTAATAACAAAGATTACTTGCTTTTAATGAAATAAATTCTTTTTAATGTACAAAATTACTAAAAAAAATTTTTAATTCAAAGAAAGATTTTAGTTTTAGAATTATGAAGAATTTTAATTGCATATGAATGTTTAACTATATAAAAATAAAGGTAACGCACTGGTTTGAAATGTTACCTTTACCGAAATCCATTTGCTTAATATTTTAATACAATAGTCAGCTAATACTAAATTTATGTATGGATTTATTTATTTATTTTTTTTTTTTTTTTTTGGTCATTATGGGATTGTCAAAACTATAAGAAATATACTATTTTGGTTTAATTAATCTCTATGAACGATTTATATGCGAGAGATTATTTGACCGGTACCGTCAGTTGAGTGGATTACGACCCACTGCAAACAACTTAACCAGACGTGGGAATTGAACATTCGAGATGGTAAATCAAAGACACGTCTCTAGCCCGGTTCAATAGATGAATAAGCGTTCAACCTGAAATGGGAACTGAACTATCTGATGAACTAAAGGCCGGAGCGATAGTTATTCAATTGCCTTTTCAGGCACACCCTAGATGGTAAAAGTTAAGTTGAGAATTTTTAATGTTATAATTTTGTCGGCCGATGGCTGATTGGTTAACGTTCCTTACCCACAGGCTGTTGGTCCTGGGTTCGAATCCCTTTTCGGTCATGGATGTTCCAGTCTGTTTCCCTGCCCTTCTTTCTAAGATAATGAATGAATGAATGTGGCCCACCCTGTAAACGTGTTTGTGGTGAGGTGAGAAGGGTAATGCTACTTTCCTCCGTGACGTGGTTCACACCGGGTAACGATAAAGGAGTAGCAGTTTCCGTCTGCCCTTGTTGTGGAGATGGGTTGGTCTCCCAGCGCCGTTAGAAAACAAAAATTTTATACTTCCATTTTTCGCAGAAAAATATATCATAGAAAAAAGTTAAAAAAAAAAAAATATTTAATTATAAACAGGAATAAATGAAAAAAAATTGCTAAAAGTTTCTGTGTATAGCTACGTTATAAAACGAAGGAACAGAGAAATATTCCAAAATCAAGAAATGGGCATTCTAATAAAATGGAGGGGGGTACTCATGCTTCTAATGCTATAAAAGGGGAGACAAAGCCAAATCGTGACTAGCCACAAACATAATACTCTTGATAGTAAAATACATATATATTCTGAAGAGGAAAAAATAGTACGCACTTTCATCCAAAGTGCGTAGAACACGCTATTAAATAGCAAATCTGGAATTATAAAAGCAGAGCTTCCCCTCCACCCCAGGGACGAAGAAAACGTTTCACCCTCTAACCTTTCCCCCCTCTCCCGGTGAGATTTTACGAGGCGGGACAGATAACGAAGCCAGCTCACGAACCGGGCCCATCAGTTCCGCTCGGCCTGCCTCCTACCCAATGAGTTAATGACACGACCGGGCCACCACTTCGCTTTTCCTACCCCCCTTTTCGGACCCCCCTCAGTTCCCCACCCCCGGGAGAGGAGTGAGGGAGCCAGTAAAAATTGTCTTCGCTAACAACTTCCTCTGAAGACCCCGACCGTTAGTAGGAAAAAATGGGGGAGGAAATCCAAGGTCCCCCATCTCATCAGATGGATTGGATTGGATCTAATGAGGATCAAAAGGTGGTGAAGCCGCAAATTGGAGAATGGATCTGGAGGTTATGCCAGGGCCGGTCGAAAGAGGTGTAATTTTTCTTTTAGTGCTTCCATTCCTGCCAGGGTGCATATCACCCTCCCTACACCCTTATTTTAGGTTTCTCTAGCATTGGGATCACAGGGCAGCACTCGAGCGTGACGGCGAAACAAAGTAACAACGCTCTTTGTTTGTCGAAGGCACGTTTCATTCTTTTTTGAATGTAAATTAAACTAATGGAAGGAGTTCATCGTTAATTTGGGTTGTTTATTCTGGCAGAATGCGATCAGGAAACATGTCTACGGTGTAATTCAAATATTTGGCAATAAAAAAAAATACACGCAGTTATTTGTATTTATTGACAAAATGAAGTTACTTTTACATATAAAAACACTTTTTAAGGCAATCGATTAATAGATAATTCTAAAGCACCTAATATAGAGAACCAAATTGTAGATATAGTAAGCGATATCGAAAAAATCAAAAGTGAGATTTGCTAAGGAAAAAAAAGTCTTGTGTTTTTACAATTTCATTAACAACAAAAAATACAACATTCAATAAACCAAGTCATTACCGTAAAGTAAAATCATGTACTTCCTGATTTCAAATGGAGATTCACGCTGAATAGTCAAAAATGCATTTTTCAAGACATACGGTAAAGAGAATTCACAATCAGATAATTTGGAACAACAAGAAATTGATGTTGGATGCAATTTCGATGAATAACGTTGAATAGCAAACATTGATGAACAAGACCCGATTTAGTTTATCCAGAAGGATGCACGAGTCTTCAGGGTTAAAATACTAAAATGCTTCATGCAAAGGAAAGTTGATACTAGTGAACTTTAGACTTGCATATGTTCCCTCACTTAAATGAAAAACAATCCCAAAAGAACTGAGCCGTGAAGTGCCACAAAAAAAAAAGGATTAAGGATTATGTCACATAACGCAATATATGAATAAATAGGTGATAATTAGTAGATGCATAATAATAGTTAGATTAATAGATAGATAAATAATAGTTAACTTAATAGATGATAATGAATAAGTTAGATTAATAGATGCATTTATCAATTAATTACATTTGAGTATGAAAACAAGCAATCTTCGTAGTGAGTTCTAGCTGCTATTGAACAATTGACAGTGATTGCAGTATCAATTTTTAAATTATAATAGGAAATTTCTTATCTATCGCTTATGCTGTAAATTTCCTAAGCACAAAAATCCTACAAACTCCATCATATAAACATATCAACAACCCCACAGGAATAGGTGAAATGATTTTTATCGCTCCTGGTTATCACCAGGGCGTCACAAAGAAATATGGCACTTCAATATCCTTAAAAGTCTGGACCCTTCAGTACAATGAGCAAAAGAAAGGGCGTGATAGCAGCTGAAAGAGGGGAACACAGTCACCCGTCACGGGGTGCTTCAGACCCCAAAAGACGATTTTCAAATATCACCATGGTAGAGAAAGAAAGAAAAATTGGCAAACTATGCATTTTAAAAGCGAAAAGAAAATCCACAAAAGAGCCCTCCGCTGCACCCCAGGAAACATCTATCCCCACTGAACATGAGCGTACATAATGCTTTTAAACGCAGTTCAACCTAACAGGTGGTATGAACCAAAAGAGTAGATTACCAATGCATCCTTATACAATTCCACTCCCTGTTTCTTCTGCGCCAGTAAAAAAAAAAAAAAAAAAAAAAAAAAAAAAAAAAAAATTTCGCGCGCTTGTTTAAACCTATTATGATACAAAATAGCTCTCATTGTCATTTCAAAATATGTGAGGTCTCCGCCCAGATAGGAGAGTTTGTATCCGTGCAAAATGTAACGCTGAAAAGATTTGGCCATGCGTAATTCGGGCTTTAATTTTTTTTTTTTTTTTAAATCTAACCCCTTTTAATATTAACAGACCTAGGCAAAGCATTCAATACTAAAAGCCGTTGCATTCAAAAGAAAATTGAATATGAAAAGCCATTTGAAATTTTATTTATAACCAGATACTTATATTTTATCAAGATATAAACTGAACAAACTTATACAATCACATCTAAAAAAAACACAATATTCTTAAAAACAAATATTCTGCAACAAGCACTCAAAAATACTAATTTTCAAATGAAATTCATGGAATTCAAATATAGAATACTAAAAATTACACCAAAAATTGCAAAATTTAATAAGAATGATTTGAATTATTCATAATAAAAAATAAAACAATCCGATTAGATATTGTTGTTAGCAAAAGACTCTTGAATGCACAATTATTGATAAATCCCATTATGAATGTATCATTATATCAAATCTTTATATCAGTTATAATTAAAAAAAATAAGAAATTTAACAATAAAATTAACTATGTTATTTCAATTTATGTATTTGAGTTATGAAATAATTACAATAATTGAAAAAACACATTACAGATAAAAATTATAAAACACACGAACAGTTACAAAAAGAAAATTAAACTGAAAGAATTTACTGCTATAAAATTCCATTGTAACATTTCTGTATGCTTTTATTATTTTTACATCTTATGATGTCAAATGTAGTTTAGTTTTAGAAATGTAAATCTATACACCATGTTTAGATTTTTTCACATACAACACAAGGCTTCTATCTAGATAATGAAAAAAATGTACACAAGACAAGGAAACTATATTGCGAATGGTTTGATTTCTGCTTTATTTTAACATAGACAAAAAGACAAGTTCCTGGCTACTTCAGTTCTTAAACTTAATTTCATTTGAAAACTACAGTTGGCATAAACTGTCACAGATAAGTGGAGAAGTTAATTGGTTTGCCAGTCGCTCGACCGTCAATTACGGTACATGAGAGCCAATTTCACTGGGACCTACGCTTTAAAATGAAAATTCCAAGGCATTAGAAATATTCATAGTCGAGGTGGAAATCCATAAAATTTTTAGACAAAATACTAGGACACGAACCGAGCAACTTCCAGCTTAACAGAACTCCAAAGATCTGCAGTTGTAAAAGATAGTTTATTTGGAAAATCATTTCGTCATAAATTATAACCATTTGAAGAAAACTTGGAACTGGTTTTTTAACCAATAATTAAGATTAAAAAAGAAATAAGACTGAATGAAAAAAAGAGGTTTTTAACCAATTATTAAGAGTAAAAAAGAAATAAGACTGAAAGCTAAATCAAAAACGTTGAAAAAGATGTATGGAAGTTGAGAAACTTACCTCTGCGGCCAACAGGGCTTTTGCTCTAATGTTGAGAAGCGCAGAGGCCATATCCTAGAATACAAGGGAAATTTTAGGATGCAATAAGGGATCGCTCAGGAACAAATATAAAAGGGTGGGTTCATAAACAAGCCGGGGCGTTTAAACTTAAAATCAATACTAAAGGACAGTTCCTAAGCGTTTACATAAATTGTGGCTATTATAATGTTAAAATAGAAATATTATTAATTGCATTGGGTGTAAGTAAAGTTTTTGTAGATATCCACATTACTTGGAGTTAACTCCAGTGATTTTACAACGAAAATATTTAGCGACCAGTTTCGTAGACATAGCAAAACCGAAAAGTACTTTGTTCTGTTTAGTTTGGAAAACATAACTTTCGAAACTCGACAAGAGATCGAAATTGGAAAGTGATCCAAAATAACCAATAAAATTCCTTTTCATTTTGACAAGCTAATAAGTAGTGCCTTTTAAAATAGACATGTTTAATGAGGAACATTTTAGGCTGCAATAATGGTTCAGAGGAATAAAATAATTTGACGCTTAAAAATTGAAATTTATACCAAAGAATAATTCTCAAATCGATATAATAAGGATATCAAAATAAAGCCAATGACGAATACGGTTTCAGTTTTTTGTACATTAGCAACTATATGTGAAAATAATACTAAAGTCCCACAGCAATTCTTAACTAATCTTTTTGAAGGTATATATCTTTAATTTTTGAAAATGTGCACAATAATTATGAAATTCTTTTTATGTTAATCCGATTAAATTGAAGGAAATTAAACAATTTTAAAAATGGTACGAGAGAAGCCTTAGAAGAAAATATTTTGAGATGAAAGAACAAACAAAAAGGAAGAAGACAAACAAGTCAGGCACCGAAAAGTTAATGGCATTTCCCAAGACAAGAGAGTGATATATCTTAAATTTTAATATGAAAAGAAAAGAGTTATAAGAAAAAAAATTTAGAAATTAAAAAGAAATACATAATTTCTCATAAGGATCCAAGATGGTATACAAGCATATCGATATGCACAGCAAATTTTTATTGGATTGAATTTTGTGTGGTATGATTTTGGAAAGTAATGGCTTAGTCTACCAATCTTTGCAAAAAATCAGAACTTTTGTCAATTTAGTTAGCATTATGAAGTTTTTTTTATCCTATATTTCATTTTGTTCTGTTTATTAAATTGAATCAACTTATTTTTTTAATGTTTCCCTTTTAATGTTTGTTTTTGTAACGTGTACTTCAAGTGAAAAAAACTGAGAACATATTCCGCACTCAAAATGTATAACTTAATTATCTCTGTCATCAGTCCACCTCCTGATTCCAAACTAATCTGAACTGAAAGAATGAAGCTGATTCATTTTAGAAAATATTGTAAAACAATCAATTAAAATTTCTTTGGCGTTAATCCTAGGAAATTGTAAGAAATTTAACAATTTTAAAATATTATGTGAAGCCTTTTAGAATATAAAGAAGCGTTTACAAAATACTATTGGAGATTGAATCGAGAAAATAAAGAGATTCACGATGAACCAGACAAGTTTAAAAAAAAAAAATCAATAATAAAGAGCAATTTTCTAAATTGGAATTAAGTGATAAGGATATCAAAGCCAATGACCCTTGCGGTTTCGATACATTAGCGATTCGACTAGGTGCGAAAATAACGCTGGCAACACAACAGCGATTCCCAGGCTAATCTCGAGCGAAAGAACACAACACCTCAAATTACAGGGATTGCTCGGAGATTCACAATTCCCGGCAGTCAAACAAGGCCATGAATCACCAGCGAACCCTAAGGTCCAGATAAATATGGTAAAGATCATCATTTTCGATGGAAGGCAATGATAAAGCTAATGGTCTGCTCCACTTCTCACTCTCAGGGACTATCGAAACTTCGCCCTCGCGACTCCAGTAATAACCGCCGGAGCCTGCCCACTGGTCATTAATGCCTGCATTTACTGGTATTTGGACGAGTGAGTATGGTTCTATTGGACAGGTACAAAGGCGGACATAGATATATAAATGGTGTTCCGCACTGCAGCTATTCAACACATCAATGCCTATCACTCCGAGTGTAATTTTCTTCCCCCCTCCTACATTCCTGCCCCACATTCGTGTGATATCAAAATAATTGTAGAGCCAACTTTCACTAGGGCGTGCCCACAGTCGGGAAAGAAAAAAAAAAAATCTCGCTGAAGGCACCACCAACCACTGAGATGGATATTTAATACATCAAATAGTTTCTATCCTCAGTGAAAGTCTGGCAAGGGGAGGAAGAAGTCATAAAAAAGTAATAAATGCCTTAATCATGCGCATCCATGTGAGAATTTTTTTCCCCTCTTCCCATTTATATTCTTATTATTCAACACTCCCCACTGATTGCCGCGCAGCATTTGGAAAGGAACATGCATTCGAAAAAAAAGGAACTTAGACTGTTATTAATAATGAAATTAATTTGGTAAATAAAATAGAATTTATACAAAGAACTGCTTCCTTTCAATATAGCTCGTGCATAAATTTTTACAAGAATGAATTTGCAAGAGCGCTTTAATGAAGAAAACCAACAATTTTTAGGAAGTAGTCGAAGAAATTAGGAAAATATACTAGGTTAATGAATTTAATTATAAGCATTTTACATTCTTCAATAAATATTATGAAATAAAAATATTGAGCTTTATATTAAAAAAATGCGTATCGTCTATTCTAGGAATTTGGAAGTATTTTCTACACCAACCAAATTCAGAGGATTCCTTAAATTTAATTCTATTATAATTTTAATTTTTTTTATGATATATAAAGCAATAAAGTTATAAAAAGTGAATAATGAAAAAATCCTTCAGATTGCAACAAATATATATCAAATTTGTATTGTATAAATCAATTTTATGAATTTAAAAAATTGATATATTGAATCGATTAAATTTTCGAGTTTATTGATAAAATGTTAATAGTAAGCTTAATCTAAACCTCATAAACCAAACACTGGTTTGGTTTTAAGCGCCATGCGAAGCTTAGACAAAAGGAATAATTTGTAGATAAACCAACAAGAAAAACACGTTAATTGTAAATAAATACGTAATAACAAATTCCCGAAATTAAAGAAACAGAATTTGCTATATTTAATTTTTAAAGAAAGATGAATTAAGAGCTTTTGTAATTGAAAAAATCGCCAAAAAAATTTGCGATAAGTAAGGTCACAGGTCACGAAAACGTTTTTATCTTAGCAAAGAAATTTTATCAGGAATACTTATAGGAATATTATACCCTCCTATCGAATACTTTTTCAAACAAAAAGCACAATAAGATATAAACGCAAGCTTAATCAAGCCAAAGAAATGACAAAACGCTAAGGAGAACAAATAAGCAAAATAATCCAAGCCTTTTCAAAAATGATAACCTGCAAAAGCCACCTCCAAAAAGCAATTTATTTGGGACGTTGAAATGTAAAATTGGAAATCGAAATAATACACGAATTGTTCTCCTTAACTCGCTACAGTTAGGTTTCAAAAACGAAACAACGAGTCAAGCCTCCTTACCCTATTTTCCAGCTAAACTGTGAGGTAACGATTCCGCCATCCAGATAAACCCACAAAAACAAAAACACGCGTTCGATATAACGACGAAATCATTTCATTATAACAGAGTTTTCGCATTCGACGCCCGAAAATGATTTTCCAATTCCAACCTAAAATATATAATATCCCACCCGAAGAAGGGACGCGGAATAGTAATAAATCAAAACCTATTTTCCTCGGTCTTTCCACTCTCTTCTAAATTCTAACCATCCTTTACTCCCCCCCCCCACAATTCTTCTCGTCCCTCCTCCCACAACCGGAATCAGAAAGTCAATTGGAAATCAGCATTCCGAACATAAAAGCGGGAAGGCTTTATCAGAAAGTTGGAGAAAAGCAATTAATCGCTGCAGCAGAGGCGGAGGATGCGACGGGAGAAAGAGAGAGTGAGTGAGAAGATGCGGAGGAGAGAGCAGCAAGAGCAATAATCCAGCAGGGATGCTGCAAGGCGAAAGGAAACTCCTCCGCTATTAGCCATGGTCGGCGACTCTTTATCTCTCTCTCAGCCGTTCTCCTAATTACAATTAAACTTTGGTTTCCCTTTGTAATCAGGCAGCGGAGGATGGGGGGTAGGCCTCTATTTGCTCCGGGGTCTCTTTCTCCGGTTGCAGACCCCCCCCACCCCATCCTCGCAATGGGAAGCGCAAGAGTAAAGGATTGGGAGGGGGGTAGAAGAGAGAAACGTTGTTTCGCGAAGGAGAGACGTCGCCCGATGACGATGATGATGAGAAGTGTTTCGGAGCAATCTTAACCCACTTCGGTAAATAAAACAAGGTGAGGCTCTCTCTGGCCAAAAGGATCCAAGGGGGGCGATGACAAATCTCGAAACGCAAGATCGTATCACCGGAATTTGTAAACAAACGATTATATAACGATTTCGGAGACACATTTGCAGTTACAATACAAACAGTACTAATATAATACGGATGACATTTTACATTCACTTCCAACAGAAAATAAACTAAAAATAAATCACAGAAAAAATATGGAAAAAAAAAAAAAAGAAACATTTTTTTATATCTTTTTAAATTGAACGTTAATTAATTTGACACCACATAAAATGATGTCAAGCAGCCAAAGATCATTTCAACTTCAATTGCAGATTACCCTCAGAGAGAATTTTTCATTTATAATAGATGAAAAATTCTTCTAAATAGATGAACGATTTTTCACAAGAAAGAAACCTCAGAAATCTCCCAAGCAGCCACCCTGAAAATATACACGAAAAAATCAGAAACAACCCTTATTTTCTGTTTAATAATTGCCGAGATAGAAACTGGAACCCTTCGTTTATCCTATTACTAAGCATCAAAAATCTCATTTATTAATAAATGATCTAATAACAAATCATATATAACAGGGCATTAATAAACAATCTATATAAACATGTTTGAATTTAACTTTTCAATTACATGTATTTCTTAAATTGAAGTAGATTTAGGTGGATTTACTGAAGAACGAGTAATGAACAGTCTAACAATAAAAAATAAAGCTTTTATTCATTGCAAGTAGAATTTACAAATGCTTTGCTTTGGCGTCCCTCTTTACTATAAGATCTGTTGAAACAGATGAAATCTTTAAGGTTTAGAGAATTTATAAATAATAAAATACCCGTTTGAATTTTTTTGTTTCTCAATAGTCATTTTTGAATCATGGGAACTTATTCAACGGGAGCATATTTTTAAGTATATAT
>JAPDSC010137402.1:340345-362642 GCA_026290005.1 Latrodectus geometricus
TATATATATATATATATATATATATATATATATATATATATATAGATTCGAAACTACTACAAACATCTTTCTCCAAGGCGAGTGAGAATCGAACTTATTAACAATTGAACTGAAAATCAGAGTTAACTTTCATCCGCAACCATAATTTTAGATATTTTTTTCTTCGAAAAAAAAAAAAATTCAAACTAATCAATCGTATTCACTTTAAAATAAGAATTTTTATAATAGAAATTATTATACCGACCAAAATAGTATAATCGAATCTACTTTAAAGTAAATTTATATGATCAAGTTTATTCACTACAATGAAATTTCTAGTTGATAAATCATGTTTAGCAAAAATTTTAATAGTATTGAAAATTTGCTTTCCATCATAATTTTGCAGCATCATACTTAGTTTCATTATAACTCTACAGAATAATAAAATAAAATTTAAAAATACCAATCTTATTGGCAACAAAGAAGTAAAAATAACATTGAGATTACCTAGATGAGAAAAGGCAATTTTTTTTTTTATAAAAGATACCACTTTAAGTTTCGACAAAAATGTACTTGCCTTTATATATTATGAAATCTTTCTAAAATTTTTGAATAAAAAATAAATAATAGTTTTTCCTAAATTCGAGTCTCTTGAATTTAAGATGCCGACAGTATACCCCAAAAAGATTTGCAGACACGAAAAATCAAGAAATTGGGAAAAATATCAGAAAAAATGAGACCTTGGCGAAATAAAGAATTTGTGTTCAGTGCCAACAGACAAGAATTAAGGAATTAAATTATGTGTTGGTTTCCATTTATAACGCAACAATGACCTCCCCGTAACTCATGAATAAAAGAAGAGTAATTTTTCATAAATTCACAGAGCACTCATTTGAAATTCAGATGTCCAAAAATTTGAGAAAATAAACACCCAAGCAATAATTGCAGAACCGGAAATTGCGAGACCACCACAGAAAATGTTGACACTGATGAAATAATAAATTTGATCAGTGCCAACAGGAAAGTTACTTAAGGATTAAATTTACAACGAAGACGATGATGACATCCTTTGGGGAATCCTCCGACAGAGGATTTTATTAGTGACAAGACAATTTCTCCCATGTTAATGACTCTCTAATGTAAGTGGAAAGAAAATCGATCTAGCTTTGCGCACGCCCTCTAGTGCCTCTTTTTAAAAATATTTCACTTTCAGCTTAAATGCTCCTTTTGAGTATTTCCCGTATTTGTAAATAATTATGATCCACAGAAAATAGATTTGAATTGAAATTTTGTTATAACAGGAAACCTGAATATGGTAACTAGTATTAAATACATATAAACTGTTAATGACCCCTTTAAGTAATATTCCATAGTATCTTTTGCTAAACTTCTTTTTATTATGGTTGGTTTGTAGCCCAAAAGTCATTTTATGTATACAGGGCTAATTAGACTAGGAACTATAATTTAAAGAGGATCGCAAGCTATTAGAAACATTCATGTTTTATATGGGAATCGAACCAGCAGACACTCGGACCGATAGTTAGAGTACTATTCACTTACTTACTAAGAATTTAGCTGCCAGCTCGGCTCTATCGTTAAATTATTTAAGTCATAAATTGACATTATAAATTGAACCTATGTTGCATAGTGGAAACCTAAAAATATTTTACCATCCTTTATAAGTTTTATAACAGTTACTTAAAGTGTTTCTAAATCGGTAAAACTATACTTTAGGGTGCCCTTTGGTGAACTTGGCGCTTTTTTGGCGCCATTTACACTGCTAACAGGTATGGTTGAGGATTCAAAAATATCGCAACGTCCATTGGATTTTCAAAATTCTAAAAACGATAAACCAATCAGAGCCTCGACTGGATCTAAACCAATCAGAACATGATTGGGTTTTGCCCAGCTTAACGATCAATCGCTTTCACAACTTGGCAAGAACCAAAGGGGTACCCTAAAGTATAGTCTAACAACTAAATCTTTCATTAATAAACAATTGATTGTAAAAACAGTTTATATAAAAAGACTCTAAATATTTCTAAATAATGATGGTTTAAGCTATATTGTTAGTTCTTTCCAATTGAAATTTTAAGGTCCTTGATTTATGAGTAAAAATCCTTGTTTGAATTTATTATAACTATATCACAAAATTGGTAAATAAAAATTACAAAATTTTAACTATAATAAAACCAATAGGATAAATGAGTCAAAAATTATCTGCAATATCTAACACCCATGTGAATGCATATAATTTCTTGTAATTTAAAAACTAATTTATCTAATTATTTTTCCACGATAATCACTTATTTTTTTTAAAAAAAGACAATCAATTATAAGTATCATCTTACTGTCACAAAAATCAAGGAAATTCTTTTTATTTTTTTGTCAAGTGTACTTTTCTTTCTTTAATCTGAACGTAAGAAGAGAAGTAATGAAAGCCTAAAGATCAATGAGGACAACCCTTCAGGCAATCACAACTCAAGATTCTTCATCTTCAAATTTTTTTCTCCTTTTTTGAAATCTTCCAAATGGAAAAGAACTTCTCCAATATCCTTTCAATACCATTAAAAAAAAATATATCCTATTTTTAAGTTCAGGGCCCTCATAAAAGTCTATTCACAAAGGACATTGGTTACAGAACGTTCTGTGTCCACAAACATGATATTTGAAGTCAGTCAAATGTCTCACTTCTTTTGGAAATTTTGATTGCTAACAAAAGATTGCGGTATTTTTTTTTTAAAAAAAAAAAAAAAAAAAACCAGTTATTCTAATAGATATTATAATCATTATTTATTATCCAATACCAATGTAATAGGAATTGAATGAAATTCAAGCCATCTATTATCAAATGTAAAGAAATACATATAGCAAAATATGTTGAAGATTTTCCTTTTTATCTGTTATACATATATAATCATGAACAATTCAAATAGAAATTAATAAAATAAATACACAGAATCAAATTTTATATTATAAATACTTAATTTTTCAAATGTTAAGTTTTAATTACAAAATAATACCAAGATATAATGTACCATTGAATACTCAATGATAAAAAAAGTTATTTAAAAAGGAACTATTCAACAAAATTGAAAGTTTTAACTTAGTGGCTATTTTTTCCTCGTGTGCATTAAACAACAAGGTTTTCATAAAAGATAATGTAAAAATATCATGCTCCAGGCAGTATAATTTTAGAATTTCCACTAATATTTATTAATATATTAAACACTTATTTAAGTTGTTCCGAAAAGTAGTGTACTAAACTGATATTCCATTAGCACTGATCAATATTAAGAAAATAGTTCCTTTTTGCATAACTAAGAAAAATTAACTGTTGCAGAATTGAACATATGCTTTGACATACAATTAGAAATTCATTACTAATATTAAAGTTTTTTTTTTTTTTTTTTTTTTTTTTTTTTTTTTTTTTTAAAGTAAATAGACGGATGTAAGTTAAAATAAATATATGCCTCCCTATTGAAAAATAAGTATTTACCTATAAAATACAGGAAATTATAATTTAAAAAAACAATTAAGAATATATAAAAAAATATAATTTCATTTTATAAAGGTATTTTCAAATAAAAAAAAGTTGATTTTTCATATGTTCACAAATTTACTAAGAAAAAAATTTAGAAAAAAAAAATTTGCAATTAGTAAATGTATAAATTACGTTAAATCGTTCCACAAAGCTACACAGGACTAGAAAATACAACTTCATTTCTATAAAACTTTCCCTCGCATTGAAAAAGATACACACGCCAAAAAAGAAAACCTTAAGAAAAAGAGTAAATTTTACTAAATATAAGAGTAAAAAAAGGAGAAAAAAAACCTAACAGATCTTACAGTATATACGAATAATGAAAAAAAATAAAAATAAAAAAACAGGGCGCTAGAGAGGCATATTGGACGCAAATACACATCTATACATCCATTCCCTAGGAGGAGAGAGGTAAGCTAAAAAATAAAAAAAATAAAATAATCCACTTAGGGGGGTGGGGCAAAAGTAGAGGATGAAAAGTGTAAGAGGCTACTTACGTGTCTGTCTTCAGAGCTATGAGCTGCAGGGACGATCGATTCCAGGTTACCATGGCAACCGCAACAATGCACACACAGAGAAAAAATAATCCAGGGGCAGAGGGAGGCGGAATTGGAAAAAAAGGAAGAAAAAAATAACATAAAGGAGAGAAAGTTAGTGGTTATCTGAAAAGCGGATGTTCTTCTTACCCTCTGCAATCTCGGGAACTTCGGGAATAAGACAGGAAAAAAAGGGGGAGGGGAGAAAAAGTGTTACTTTTTTTTCCGTTTTCCTCTTCCCCCTCGTTCCTGTCCTTCCCTCACACGTGATTTTTTTTCTCTCTCTTTTGAGACAAGGGCGCCTCTATGAAGGGCGTATATTTCAAACCCGGGTAGTGGGACAGAAATTATTTCTCCGGGGGTTTGCCCTTACCGGCACTTAGCGCTTATCTCTGAATTTATCACTTTAGTCGAGAAAGTGCTTTCAACGCCGTTTATGTCAAAATCAAGCCATCGGTATTGAAATGCTCTTATTTAGTGTAAATTATTATTATCATGAGTATTACATTGTTATTAAAATAAATATATTAAATCATGATTATCATGAATATTAAATTAGAATACATACATGTGTGTATGGAGGAAAGACAAATATAGTTGTTTCTTTGTTTTTAAGCGATTTGCATTAAAGTTTGAATAAGAAATAAAAATTTATTACGGAAATTCCAAAATTAAAATTACTCTTTTCAAAAATATATTTCCAAATATCCTCTTTCTCATTTTAATATTACATAGTTCATTCAAGATTTAAGAAAAATTTTATTTGAAATAATAAATTTGAAAAATTTATTATAATTGAGTTATGATTGCCAACATTATAAATGCAATTACCAGATAAGATTTTTATAGCTTGTTGTGAAGTAAAATAAAATTTATTCAACTCACGTTTATCAAACGCAATCCTTTCTTGTTTTTTTAAATACATGCACACACATCAAGAAATACTAATATTCTCAATTATGAAATAATTGAGAATTTAGAAATACTAATATTCTCAATTATTATGTTCAAAATTTCCTATAAATTTATAAAAACTACATCAAAAGACTATGTTGCAAATGGCTCGATTTCAACTTTAATTACTAAGAACAGGAACAAAAGCTTTTTTTTTTTTCGGTAATTGTTCAAGATTGCAAAAGGTAAGAAAATATCAAAATATTTCAAGCAATAAACATATATATACATAATAAATATATTTATAATTTAAAGATAAAAATATTAGAAAAAACAATAATTCCAATAAAAAGAAACAATTTATCCTTTAATAAAGCTGTTGGTATTTGAAACTGATTTTTTTAAATTAAATTATGCTATGATTTTTTTTTTTTATTTTTATTTTTTATTTATTTATTTTTACAGTATTTGTACAATATGGAATTATTACATGCTCAGAAGAAACATGAATAAGATTATTAAGCAGTTTTCCTACATAACAAAATTTAAAAGAATAAAATAAAAATTCTTAAATATAGGTATAACATTTGTTATTCTATGAACATTAATGCAAATTTTTTTAGTTTCATTTCTTCAATAATATTAATTAATACTCATAAAGATAAAAAAAATTACCTTTTTAAGTATTAAAATAAACAGTTACAATATATTTTAAAAATTTAACTGTTACCTTAGTAATAGATCAATTATTTAAAATTTTAATCAATTTACCTGTTATTTAGTAACGGGTATTGCATTATTTAATATTACATCAGTTATTTGTTAAAACCACAGGGGAAAAAGATTGATTTTTCCTCAAATCTCAAGTGAAAAACGTTATTCTCAATACGGCAAACGCAACATTTAATACGCTAAGATTAAAATGAGCAAAATCAGAACGTCCTCCGAATACTTGCCAGAAATTAATCTGAATAAATAACACCGATTTTTGAAAACTGGGAGGCAAACTGAACGTTTATTTTTCTACTTTTTCGAGCCACTTTAAATACTCGGTACACAACCGTTACCTACCCGCCTTCATTAGTAAATAATTACATTTCTACTCGAGAATACTTTAAATGCATCCAAACTCTAACAGTTTAATCTCTCTCTCTCTCCCTGGCAATTTTTCGGCACATTATTTTTTAAAAAAATTAATCGGAGTTTAGAGGTTAAGAGATATGAATATGACTTAAATTAACACTTTCGAGCTCCCTTCCCCCCTAAACAGAATCCGCTTTTGGCTACCGAGAAAAAGAAAAAAAAACGCTTTTATGTGTACATATTGGTTAGATACCGCCGCACTTTTTTTAGCCAGCGTTGTAATTCCAGTCCATTTCGAAGGCATTAGCGCCTCTCTGCAAACTCATAACCTACATAAAGTGATCGTGAAGGAGACAGAGCGGGAGAGTAGGGCGGATGAGTTGGGAAGGGAAGAGACCAAAAATATATATGAAAGATTGAAATCGGATTAATCGGCCGCCGCGCACTCCCTCTCATTAATCTCGGGTAAGTGGGCCATTACGGGCCCCGATAATTAGTCCCCGCGGATGAATACAGTCACGTGACTTCATCCGCCCAGCGGCATAATGGCAGCAAATTATAAGCCTGGCACCGAGATTAAATTTTCTCTGAGTGTGTGTGCGGCGGAGCGACGCTCCCTAGTCGGCTTTTTGTGTGTACCGCCAAACGCTTCTCGAATCCATCTCTTCCGCGCATTTTGAAATTAGGGGGTCGTTCATGTGTTGCGCGGTGCGGGCGGATCCTTCAGATCATGAAGGATATTTAATGAATGAGTGACACAGAAAAAATCAAGATAATCGAATTTTATAATTATTATTTTTTTATTTCACTTTAAAATTAATCCGTAAAAAATCCTATCTATAGCACAAAATAATATGCTTAACTTTTTCAAAATTCAACATTTTCTACAATCTTTCATCCACTGTGCTTAAGTTCATAAAACATGAGCTACTGACACTTTTTTCATTCTTCGTTAAAGTACTTAAAACTATCAAATGGGGAAAAAAAAAATTCTGGCATTAAAGTTGAAAATTGAATGTCGTTTGTTCATTGTTAGTTATTTAATCATAATTAAAAAAAATAATATAAATAGTAAGTAGTAAATAAATAAATAAATAAATAAATAAATATATATATATATATATATATATATATATATAGGTTCTTCATCAAGGTTATTGTGTAATTTTTTAATGTACATTGACGTACAAATTTTATTTTAATTTTACCAAATTTATGTATTCTTTCTTAGAAATGGCAAAGCGACCATCTTAATCTAAAAATTGTGCCGTAGAAAAGCATATAAGCAAACTAAACAGCTTTGTAGAAGAACTAATTCTACTTTTAATTCAGAGCCCCTAGAAATGTCTATGTCAAGGTGGGAGTCAAACCCACGAGCTATTGAATTCAGGGCTAATTCTGTCAAAACAAGAAATTTTATTTTTCAATGTAAACTGCTAAACAATACAAAAGTAAAGAGCGACCTTGATGGGTCTATCTTAAAAGAAAGGGAATTATAAAATTTTCAGTTATAAAATAATTAAGCTTGAAAACTTACCGGAACTAGAGCGTTTCTCATCTCTGTGGTCCTTTAAAGCAGCGGCAGAAGAAACTGCCGCCGAAAGGTGGGCAGCGGGGCCTGCACCCCCTAAGGAACTGGACAGTGCTAGCAAACCAGCCGCACTACTTGGTGGTAAAGGTGGTTGCAAACCGGCCATGGCAGCCGCATGTGGCATCATCGGCAGGGGCGGCGCATGTGCCTGGGGAGGTAAATGTTGGGCATGAATTTGTTGCTGGAAGGGAGAAAAAAAGACAATTATTAATCTTATAAATAACAAAAATAACTATCTTTTACCTCTTACACACCTAAGACCATTATTGTTAAATGCCCAAATTAATTCATTTGGATGACGCATCCTTTTCAAGCGAAATCACGATATCGTTCAAAACCTACTGTATAATAAACAATTGAAACATTTTTTGGTTCGCAAAAAACAGTTATCTATTGGATAACTCATAGCTCCAAACTTCTCGAAAAAATTATTGGTCATTTAATTAGTGTGTTACAGAGAGAAAACCCTGAAAAATCTCAACCTGGAACTCTCCTACTTTAGATTTCCAATTACTACATTTCGAGAGCTACATTCAGGAAATGTGAGCTCTATATTATTCCCCAATCAGCTTGGTATAGTCAACCTAATGTAACAATTATTATATGAATAATAATTATTATATGAATTTATAATTGTAAATTCGGCATACTATATTAGAAAATCTTTTCCGTGGACTTTACTGTGACCTCGTGATGAGACACCGCTTTCTTCAGAGGGAAAGGTCCTTTATTCGATCCCAGTAACTATTGAACAATGGGAGATAATTGTTGTTGTTCTGTCTTTTGCATGCATGTTTGTCAGAGTGGGTGCTTGGGAGTTTTCCGGGTTTTATTCCTCTAGACATGTGAGTGCCGTGTCTATCTATGAAAAGTCCAAATGGGGGGGGGGTGGTAAAAAGTTCAAAATGCATTACAACAGATTAGGCCGTTACAGTCCACGGCGTAGTATCAATAACTTTTCCATATAAGGAAAAAGAAAATGAAAAATGCAAAAATGTGAATTATTTATTATGCATTACATCCGTTTCATTCATAAAAACAGCTCTAAATGCCTTCTTTGGTTAAATTACTACTTAAAGTTAAACACAAAAATGAGTGTAAAAAAGTCAAGAAAGTTGATTACAATTGTAGGATTGACTCGCACTATTTATTGAAACATCTTTGGTACGAATTCAGAAAAATTAAAAATATTTAATATTTCTATTTATAAATTAAATAAAATCAAAATTTGTGACTATACTTAAAAGGTTTTATCGTTTTAAATAGGTCTTGATATCAAAATCAAGATTCAAAAATATATATTCGTTTTATCAAAAGTATGAATTCGATAATAAAAAAATGTGTTTTTTTTTTTTTCCTATTTATCAGATTAAAAAAATCTAACGCGACAAAAATAAAAATAAAAAGTATCACACACCCTCTCATACGACAAGAAAATTATGAGCGAAATTTAATTCATGGCTTCACCCAAACCAAATTATCAAAAATTAGCATTGCAAATTAAATACAAAAAGAACGTGCGGCGATTCGAGCACCACGGTTGCCGTTAACAGCCAGTTGTGCCAGATAGCGCGGATTAATAGACACGAGTAAGGGAGGCAAACTGCCGAAGAAAAAATTAAAAAAAGTATATAAATTGTAAGAACAAAGAAAGCGCAACGATACAAAGCCCGAAAACATGACGAACGGTAGCAAAAATAACAAGATTAAAATCAAGATTAAAAACAAATGTCGTCAAGTGTCACGTGATACGGGGTGACGAGCTCCTCCCCTTCCCTGTCAAACCTCTTTTAATCCCAAATTTCGCTTTTTGACTAGCTAACTTCCCTCCCAGGCAGTTGCATCGAAATAATGATTAATTACAGCTTTCACGGGCCCAATAGCACGGAGGAAGGTCACGTAATATCCTACGGAACTTAATTATGCATTTTCACACGTCTATTCTTTTTTTTTTTGTGTGTGTTCGAAATGTTCACGTTATCGTGTAATCTCGATTTCTGACATTATCCTGGAGGGGTTACCTTCGTCAATTACGAACCGTAGGAGGTGAGATTAAAAATACAAAATAAAAAAATTCAACCGAACTAATCGGTGAGTGAGGTAGAAATTATGAAATGAAACTCATTTGTTCAGATAAAATTCGTTTTTAATTAAAAAAAAAAAATTTGAAGTAAAACACTGATATATATCTACTCCATCAATGAAAAATATTTGTTTTATAAAATGTATGCTCATTATATATGAGATAAAACAGTTGTTTCATGAGAAAAATGTATTAAAAAAAAAAAAAAAAAAAAAAAAAAAAAGACGCAAATACTCTATAACTTTTTTTTAAAAACTACTTAATGTTCGTTCACTGGGCATGAAATATTAGCAATATATTCTCGCATGAATATTAGCATTATCATGCTGTGATATAAGTGTGCGCATTTTACAACACATATTTTTATTATTATAAAAAAAATGAAGAAACAAGTTAGCCGATGATCCGTTTTGGTTAATAACAGTTGGGGCTCGTAAAATAAATTATCGCCGAGTTTTTCAAGTGAAATAATACCTCTGGGGGTGGGGTATCATTGGGGGCTTTTCTGCTTGGTCACTAATTACGAGGGCTGATTCACTTTGGTTTCTAATTGCGCTTTCTAAAGGTCTCTAATTTTCGGCGATACCAGGCACACACACCTTTTGCTCCCCTTGTTCACTAGCCATCTGCGGGTAATACCAAACAGTGTAAATGTAACCAAAATGAATAAACATTGTAAAAAAAAATTACAATCTAAATAGCTATTTACAGCTCGAAAGCTAAAAAAAACTTCTCACACAAAGAAACAATTATACATGCCACTATCATCACGAAGCAATCACAGAATATTTGCCATTAAAAATGAAAATTTCACAATTAAATCGCCAATCAATGTGAAAAGCTGCCAAAACGGCGAAACCGAAGAAAAATTCTGATAGAAAATTGTAAGCTTCTTTCAAGAATCTTTAACTCTGAAGAGAGGAGGATAATAAAATAGAAAAAAACAGATTCTCTAATCTGTTCCAAACACAACGAAAGCGAAAAAATTGGGGAGGGAAAAAAAATTTTTTTTTAATAAAAATAAATATAAAAGCATCTTTTATGAATGGGAAGAGGATGTTCATCCTTTTTCCCCCCTCCCCCACTCAATCGAAGATATTTTCCTCACTTCAATTATTGGCTTATTTCCAAAAGAAACTGCCTTCTCGCCGACAAGTGCTCGAAAATTTTCTATTTACTACCTAGCGCGGTCTCACTATTTTCACATTTTGTGAAGAGCTTGATCTCAGCAGGTTACGGGGAGTTACTATAATAAACTTGTCTTAATTTTTTTTAGCTCAACCCTTTCGTTTTCTCGCTGGCTCTTTAACAGGGAAAGGGTGGAGGAGGGGCTCTCAATTTGGAGCATCTTGCTTTTAAAGGAGCCTTTTAAAATGCGAAGCGCTGATTCTACAAGGAAATGATTTCCTCGTTTCATTTGCTGCTGTTGTGTTTTTCAGGAGCTGTTTACTTTTTCTCCCCCCCCCCTCTTCGTTTTTGAAGGGTCTTTTAGCTCCGCGGATAACCTCAATTGTCTACGAGTTAAGTACGAGAAATTATTTTTCCGCAGTTTTGAATTTTGAAGAAATATTTCGAAAAATACGATTCCCTTAAAAAAAATCCCGCTAAAAGGAGCAGCATTAAATTTATCTCACACACAAATATGAAAAATTAGTTTTTAAGAAACAAGTTTTAAAAGTAGTCTACAGAATTCGACTTCTAAATAGAGCTATTAAGTGATAGTCTAAAACAATCTACTTTCAGAAAGGAGGTGACCTTCAGTAAATATTAACATTGCCAAGTTGCCATAAGTGTTAACTTAAATCATTGGAAAAGTATAATAAATATAATTTTAATTATAATAAATTATATTATTTTTTTAAATATTCATTAAATTTACATTAAATTTTCAAAATGGTAAAGTTTTGGTTAATCATTACTGCTCCTTATTAAAATACTAGATTTTAAAAATATAATTACACAACCTGAATAATTGTTATTTAATATTTGTTGTATGTGGGACACACGAGATATAATTCAAATGGAGCATTTTTAAAGTAGATTTCAACCCAAGAACTATCGAATTGAAAGTTAGAATGCTAACTATTTATGAGTTACCACGGTTAAATCATTAATGAATCGTGTTCAAGATTCTAAAATATATCTAAGTTTAAGAAAAATAGTATTTTAAACCATGTTTAGGCAGTCTATTTCTGTTAAATTTAGTTCACTTTAAATACTAACTACAAAGCCACTAATTGGAAATGTACATAATAGTACCTTTCTTCATCAATGCAAGGAGTATGCCTCTTTTTTTATATAAGTAACTTTATAAGAAATAGTAATAATCAAGACTAATATATAGAAACAAAAGCAATAAAAATAATAAAATATAATAAATAAAATAATTGAAAAGCAATACAAAAAATATTAGATTGGGGAAAAAGTTATCCATTATTTTTTCGGTAGACGTCTGTAGTGATCGCTATCTCGTGAGGTACCTATCAAACAATTTCAAATTTATGCTCATTGGAAAGGTGACATTTGACACTAAAATATTCTCTTGCGGTTTTTTGTTTGATTAATTCAGTTATGAGTACAAGGTTTTAAAAATAGAAGACAACAAACAGAAAATTCGATACATTTTAGTTTTTCTTTTATAATGGCAAAAATGCTAACCAGGTGGCTAAAATTGTGAAAGGCGTTTATCGTTCTATATATGACTGTAACAACCAGTTACGCACAATTTTGGTTTCGTCGATTCCGTTTGGGTATTTGGATGCTAAAGATGCACCTCGCATGGATACAACATCGTCGAGAATGTCTATAAAATATCAAAAATTATCAAACTTGACAGCATGTCAGCAGTCGTAGCTTCGCACAAGACCTAGAAATCTACATGAAAACTGTTTTAAACCTTTTTACAAAGCGAATCTGAAAGAAGTTACAAAAAGTTCACGTAAAAATAATGGATTTCTTTTTCCCCAACCTAATATAAACTTACTAAAAACTAAACCCATTTCATTATCCCAGTAAGCGAAGTTTGTTTTGTCTGAAATGTCGTTATTTTGATTAATAAAAAGCAAGGCTTCACAAATTCCTGCAAATACATGGAACTTATTCACTGCCTCAAATCGGTAATTGAATAAATTATGACAATCGAATCCATTATCCAATTGGATTCGACAGTCAATAGTAGCTTTAAATTGAGAATCTGGACTGCATTAGGGAAGATTGATTTGTTGCTCAAAGGTCACATATTCGAGCGATGGCTAACAAGACAGAGAAAGCAATTTAAAACGGATTTCGGACTGTAACAAATAGCTAAGACCGAAGTGGGAATTGAATTAAGAAGCTGTAGAACTGAAAGCCAATTCGGTCAGATTAGTTGGTTTGGCTTTTTGTCGCTCAACGGACAGATTAGTCAACATGAAGGAAGGCCACATTAGGTACATTCCTAATCGGTGGCTTTGGAATTCAATTAGGAATAAACTGAAATCAACAGAAATAGATAGTCTAAAAATGCTCCTAAATATTAACTACTTATATTTGGAAGTATTTTAGAACACTGATCACGATCTATTAATAATTTAACCTAATAACACTTTGCCTTTCAGTTCCATAGTTTGTTGGTGTGACTCATGGCTCTAGTTTGAAATCTAGTTTAAAAACGCAAACTAGTTGAATTAGATCTCGTTTATCAAATGTTAAGTGACAAACAATTATTCAGATTAAGTAAGGTTTGATTTATTTTTTTTTAAATCTGATACTTCATAAGGAAGAATTGATTAACAGAAAATTACCACTTAGAATTATTAGTTTAGGTTTAATATATTGTTAAAATAATTATAATAAAATTTAAATAATTCATTATATAAATTTACATATATTAATGAAATATAAATAATAATAATAAAATATAATTTATTATATAAATTTTGCGCGTGAGGGTTTATTAGACCGGGTACTATGATTTAAAGGGGATTCCAAACCACTACAAATATCGAGGTCTAAGATGGGAATCGAATTCACGAACTACTGAATAAAAGACACAAACTACCCGGCTGTCTAGATTCGAAAAAGAATGAGGTGGGGAAGGCAAATTGCTTGCCTTGCATTTGAAATACTTTCGGGAAAACTAAATCTGTTACTTAATAATTTTAATAGTTAAAAAATAAATTATTTAAGGATAAACAAATTTATTAAAATATAAAATGGTCATTTCTAATCATATTTGAAATTTAAAAAAAAACTTATTACTAAATTAACATATCTTAGTTTTAAAAATTATACAAATCGTTTTATAGTTACTAATTACAAATTAATAATGCAAATGCAAAGAGTCCTTTGTTTTAATCAATCCTGCTTCCTTAAAAAAATATAGAAGATTAAAATTTAAAAAAAAAAAAAGAAAATAATCAAACGATGAAGACCGTGTGGTTACAACAGCAGAAAACGTCAAACAAAATAGCAATAAAAAAGTATATTTGTCAAGAGCTGCAATAGCAACTTCACTTAATTTCAGAAAGGATATCAAACCAAATACAATACAAGAAGCGATAAGAACCGGCATTGACATAACTCTGTCAACAATCCAAGTCCACGGGAGATAAGCTCTCGCCAGACACATTTTTTTTTCCTTTTAATCGCGCACAAGGCGTAGGACGCTTGAAGAAAGGAAGTTCACATTATTTACACACCGACACGCTTCGGCGATAACACGTCACAATACGTTGGAAAAGTTAGCCAAATTAGGCGCCGAAGGTGCCGAATTCGAATGGATGAGTGCACACCGATGAAATTTGTCTCTCAATATGAATCGGAAGATAGATCAAGATGCTAAATTTAAATTCAATAAAAAAATTAAAGAGAAACACCATAAAAATATCGCCAAAAGTGGTATAAAGTAAGCAAAGTATACGAGTTAAAAATGAGAGGGAAATAATTTGTAATGTAATAATGGCTTTTGGCTCAATAAAAAGAAAACGATATAAAAAATCATTTCCATTGTTAAGACTTGAAATGGAATCATTTATGCATTGACACTTAAATTGTACAGTTTGTTCTAAACGGTTACGTATGTACGGCAATGGAGTGGATAAAAATGCATTCATAATGAAAGTTAAAAAAAATAAAAACTTTTATTGTTAAAAAATGCCAGTTAGTGAATACAGAGTAGATAAACTATTTAAAGCATATTTAAATTGTTTTCATCAAATATTAATGAAGTTATTTAGTTCCAAGTGAATTTGGATAACATCAAAACAAAACAAAGTTTATTTGATACTAGTATTAGCCAAAAAACAGCTAAATATTAAAACAAATAGCTAACTATGCATAACATCTGCATAAAGGGTATAACATAGTGAGGTGATAATAAATAATCTATTATAATTTGCCGAAATGTTTTCATTTGCTATCTAAGTAGTTATTTAGTCAAGAAAAAGTATGCAATTAATAAATTAACCAATAAAATTATCAAACATCAGGTGATATGGAACATCTAATAAATATGATTAACAAGTATTTGAAATTATTTACTTGCAATTCAAAACCGAATATTAATATGTTTAACAATAAAATAACCAACACATTAATACCAAGTGCAATGAAGCATTTTAGATTCCATTAGCATTTATATTGTTTGAAAATAAACTTTTTCAAGCTTTTCAAATATTTTATTTTAAAGAGAAATTACAGACTAAATGAGTAAAATCAATTAAAAATTATCATATGAATGTTCAAAGTGTAATAAGAAAAAACAAGTGTAAATAATATGTTAAATTTTCTTTGGATAATTACATAAAATTATAAATACTAAAAATAAAATTCGAGTTCATTTTAATTAACTTAAAAATAGAATTACCTTATACAAACAGAAATTAAAGTGTTTTATCAACTGTTGGGTCAGTTTTGAAACACTAGAGCTAATTCCATTTAGATTTATACATTAATGTGAATTCAAAAAATACTATAAGCATCTATATCCAACATGAGACTCGAACCTATGAACAACTGAACAGAAAAGCATAATACTAATCATTCAGCAACTAATTGGGCTAACTACTAATAGTTATATAAGCTAGGAAGGGGAAAAAAATCATATCTTTTAAGTGAAAGCAAACTCAAAGATTTATATCACAGAAAGTCAATAAATATTAAAATTGCATAAGGAATGAAAATTTGAAGTGTAATATCAATGTACAAAATTTCGCTCTAGAAGCTAGAATTCAACTTTGTACTCAGATTGATTTTTTTCTTTTTTTAACAAATACAAGTAACAAAGGTAGAAAAGATAAACTCTAAGGAACAAACTTCTCCCAGAGAAACTGATAGAAAACTAAATTCAATATTTGCACATCTGTTTGCTTGTGACAATACACACACACACAATAGAAGTTTCTAACATCTGGCTCCAAATGTCTATTTACGACTTTTAGCCAATGATTCAATTCAATTTAAAGGAAAATTCAGCTGAATGGAGATGGAGAACTACATACAAACATCTCCTCATTAAACATCGAAGATAAACAAATATTGTTTAATGATAATAAATGGATAAAAATTTATTTGCTGTTGCATTTTTCTATTGTCAAAAGTTTGATGTTTTGGAAAAATTAAGTATAAAAACATGAACATTAAAATCATTTTTATCAAAATATAGGAGGTTCAATGAACAAGAATTTATGCATTGTTGAAATATTAGCCACAGAATAGAGTTTAAAAAGTAAAACTTTAAATTCCTATAATTCTTCACCAATTTTTATATCAAATGATCATAAATAATTTGAAAAGCCTGATTTTTATCTGATATTGTTAGGATTACATTAATTAATGGTGTTAAAACATAATAATGGACAATATGTAAACAGTGAGAAAGAATAACATATAGAAATATCTTTAACTCGGGTAATTCAATTGGAAAAATATAAATTAAGTGTACAAAAAGAACATTGAGATAAAATTATCCTAAGTAAAAAATTATATTTTCTTCTCTTTATCTGTCAAATATATTTCACATTATTTGCAAGCTATCAATTTTCAAGCATATAATGTATGATAAATAATAAGCACATTGTACTTAACATTAAGCATAGCTTTCACATTTCTAAAATATTTAAACATAGCTTTCACATTTCTAAAATATCTTATGGACAAAAGATATATTAATAAGCATGTTAAATTTAAAGTAGGGTGCAATAATTAGGTACAAATAAAATTTATAAAAAAATACCTAATTTTTTTTCTTTGAATATATTTAAGTTTTTCAAAATATATATAAAAAAGAAAACATTTTTTGAAAACAAAGAGTTTAAAGAATTTTAATATACAAGCAGAAATAAATTTTCATTTTTTTTTTTTCCTACAAACGATAATGTTACTATGTCATAAAAAAACTATTTAGGTGCTTGAGTTTTCCTATTGTTCATAATAAAGTGAGGAATTAAGTTTCGGATTGATGGAACTTAAAAAATATAGAAATGAATCATAGGTGAATCTAATTTTAATTCAATTATTTTATGGCAGAACACATAAATACAAATATAACCTGGTATTTTGAAAATACTATTACTTTTTCAATCTATAATTAGTTTTTACCCTTTTCTCAAATCTAAATTCAATTTATTTTTCAGATTGAATAGTCAGTGCAACTAAAATTTTTTATGTTGTTATTTGAAGGTAAATATGAACATAAGTCACATTAGAAAATTAAGATGCATAAACCATTCTAAAATGTACATGATTACTAATAGTTTACTTCATATAAGACTATTCTCAATGATTGCAATGAAATTCAACATACTTCAAGGAGCTACAAAAATTAAGATATTATAATTCATAAACAATAATTAAGTTTAAATATGTGTTGATTTTGCTAAATTCACAAATCAATTCTAAATTTTAAAAATTCCACTTCCACATCATAAAGCATTGCCTACTAAAAAATAAATAAAATAAAAAAATAATTTCGTTTTATTTCATGTTGTATGAAAAAGTTTAAGCTTCTCGAAAAATGAAATACATTTTAGCACCAATTACAAAAATAATTAGCTAACTATTAAAAATTGAAAACTTGTTGGAAACCAATTGCTAATATGAAATTCAATAGGATTTCAAAAGAAATAGGATTAGAACTCACCCCTATAATTGAATTTAGCTCAGTCATTGTCACCTGTTTTGCTCTTTCTACTGCAGCTGCCACCTGCTGCTGATGCTAAATGAGGAAAGAAGATTCTGTTAATATATTAAAATATATTTCATTCCATTGTATAAATTTTTCCAAAATTTGATTCAATTTGTTTTTAAGATTAAAGAAGAACCAATATAATATATAAAGGCACAACAAGCGAAAGCGAAGAGTCAAAAGTCAGGATAAAATTTTCTAATAAAAATGAAAAAATAGCAATTTATAAATTTATCTTAAAAAAACTCCCCCCCCCCAAAGAAAACTTTCTGAGTGTGCTACTATCAATACAAACTTTAGTAACATTAAATTCTAACTTATTAAAACAAATGTATTAATCTAGACGGTTACATAAATGTTAATATAAAATATACCTATTACAAAACTAATTGTATATGAATATAAATAAAAATATTACCTCTTGAGATAGGAACGGTAAAATTTGTGCAATGATGGCATTTAATCTTTTGGCAATCTCCGTCTGCAAAAGAAAACAAGATGTTTAACTTATCTGTACTCTAAATCAATAATTAAATAATTTTGATGAACAGAAAGGTGATAAGATAT
This sequence comes from Latrodectus geometricus, assembly GCA_026290005.1. Lineage (NCBI taxonomy): Eukaryota > Metazoa > Arthropoda > Arachnida > Araneae > Theridiidae > Latrodectus > Latrodectus geometricus. The sequence continues at coordinate 358,787 of JAPDSC010137402.1, forward strand.
ATATTCATGTAATCAAAAATACTTCATACACTTATGCAATATTATTATAAAAATATATTTTAAATAAAGCTACACAAACTTGGGTTTAGTTTATTTCTCATTCAACGATTACTTCTTTGCTGAAGTGGGTATTTGACAGAGACTATCAATTTAAATGAATTCTATATATAAACCATTACAGACAGCTCTAACCATTCCATTGTTTTCTTAGCAGTAAAAAGTGGGGACTGTTGGTTAAATGGTAGGTTTGTCGCTCTATGATCTCATTTTATACATACAAAACTTCATGTTGGCATGGACCAACAGTTTAAGATCGAATCCGAAACTCAACGAACATCCACGTCCGAGATGGCAGTTGAACTTATACATTGAACTTAAATCCAGAACGAACTCATTCATTCAGCTGCAAGTGGCAGTACATAATTACAAAAAAATTGGGCCTATTCACATCTTTATACTTATGCCAAGTAATTTTAATCATTAAATTATTTAAATCACATCACATAAGTATGTTATGTGTATGAACATAGAATTTTTGTGGCATAACATACATAGTTTATTATAATATTTAATTAATAATTAAATGTGTTATTATAATGGTTTAAGTTTTTAAATAAAGACAAGAATACATATTAAAAAATTCTCGAAAGATGTATAAATTTAAAAATTGTTTGAAATATGTTAAGACAAATGCACTCTTTGTAATTTATCTAACGAAAATGACCATAAAAAACAGTGCATTAGTTTTATCAAAAACTGACTAGCTATTTAAGACATTTTTTCAAAGAAATTTGAGTTGCTTTCTGTGACTTTATTTAGTTATGGGAAAATTTGAAAAGAAAAATAATAAATTCTCACAAGATTTTTCAACAGACACAACCTCATACTTTTTATAAATAAATTTCAACCAAGTATAAGCATCTTCTTAAAATAACAGTACCACGCTTGAACGATTGACCTATTTATAAACCAATCGAAGATTATAATTTCCTAAATTTAACAACACTTTTTGAGTTGAAAAATTTCTACAAATATAGAAATCAAGATTTAAATACCATTAACAGACACAACAAAATACCAATCGATTAATGCTGGCCATTCTGGGTTAGTATAAGCAAGCAGTATAAGAGGGTAGGAAAACAACTAAAAAAAAACTGGAATTCAGATCAAGCTGTATAAGAAAATAGAAAAACTAAACCTTAAAACAACAATTCAATCGCATTAAAAGCGAGAAAAAAATAAAACGCTTGGTTGGAAATTAATTTTTGATGCACTGACGAGTCTTTTAGAGGCAAAGAAGCCGCCTAATCTAAAGAACACAGTCAAGCGTGGACGACAGGCACTGACCACAGTAAAAAAAAGTTATTTATCTTTACGTATTCTGTTCCAGCTATTTGTAGGAGTTCCTTTATGGACACGCCGGCGTGGTCCATTGTTGTAGCCAGCGCCATCCAGTGGAGTGAAAAATTCAAGCAATTTGAGAGACTCCAATATCTAACAAAAAAATGGTTTGAAGGTTGATTTGGTAGCGAGGCAGAAGCGGTTGATGTGGCTCATCAACAGGAAAGGAAGTCGTTCACGGTCACGCATCAGTCGAAAGTAGGGGGGGGGGGGTATGCGTGTCCTTTTTCCTCGAGGAAATCAATGAAAAGTGATTGAAAAGTTAGCTTACCCAGCAAAGTGGGTTGTTAACAATGGCTTAAATAAACGATTCATCACTTTCGAAACCATTCCAGCAGTCAAAATATAAAACCCTTCATTAATTCCTTACAAAGTATTTCAATTAAACTTGCTACAGACTCGAATTTTAAATGCGCGTTAAAATAGGCATTACAGAGCCAATTTTAAAATTTTTGATTAAGGATTTGTCTTTAGTTTACATTGTTGCACAAAGAGTTGATTTGATTAAGATTTAAAAGCTTAAAATGGATACTAAAAAGCACTAGAAATATTTACGACCAAAATGTGACTCAAAATCATGAATTGTTGGACTCTAGTACAAACCAGTCAGCAGACAGATAGGTGACAATTATGTAAAACTAGTATTTATAGTCAAGAAAAGTTAAAACTTCAAAGTATTAAACTTTTGTTATATTTCGACATTTTTAACAAATGTCAATAGTCAAAACTTTTCCCACTAGACCTATATTAAAAGCTAAATTGGTAAAAATTAATTGCAGCATAAATCATAACATATATAACACGATTTAAGGAATTAAGTCTATAAAATCTGATAATTTGTATTACTTCACTTTAAAAATTTGGGACTGTTAAATTTCAACAAAATTAATTTTATGTAATTAGCAAATTAACAATTAGCAATCAATATCACACTATCAAAATAAACCAAATATTTTAACATTTAAGAGGCACAAAACAGATATATTTCCATCCATGACAAAGAAGCTTTGGTGAATGTATTATAAAAAAATGCATCCACGTGTAGAAATTAGAATATTTTGTGACGATGACATTTTACCTCATGGAAGATATTCTGCAAGGATCAGAGACAAATATTCAACTTAAATGTAATACATTTCATATAAAAATAATGAAAATGTGAATCCGCTATAGATTAATAATGAGTTTTGCATTTGTTTCCAATAAACAAATAAAATTTTCCCATGTACTCTAAGATGAATGCAAAACACACAACATTCGCATATATGCCACTCTTTTTTTTTTTTTTTTCAGATATAAAACTATGAAAAGCTACCCAGCTGAAATTAGTAATATTTTTCAAGATAAACATAATAAAATTAATATTATTGTAAGACTTAATTCCAATGTGAGTATTTCCCACAGCTTTTCTTTATGGATTATATAGTTTTACTACTCTATTTATAAACACACGTAAGATTAAGTCGATAACTATCGATAAAACTATCGAAAAAGTGAAATATTAGGTTGGGGAAAAAGAAATCCATTTTTTTTACGTGAACTTTATGTAACTTCTTTTGGATTCATTTTGTAAAAAGATTTAAAACAGCTTTCATGTAGATTTTTAGGTCTTGCGCGTTACGACTGCTGACATGCGGTTAACTTCGATCATTTTTGATATTTTATAAACATTTTCGACGATGCTGTATCCACATGCGAGGTGCATCTCTAACATCAAAAATACCCGAACGGAATCGACGAAACAAAAATTGTACGTAACTGGTTGTTACAGTCTTATACAGGACGATAAACACCTTTCACAATTTTAGCCACCCGGCTATCTTTTTCGCCGTTACAAGAGAAAAACGAAAATGTATCGAATTTTCTGTTTGTTGTCTTCCATTTTTAAAACCTTGTACTCGTAACTGAATTAATCAAACAAAAAACCGCAAGAGGATATTTTAGTGTCAAATGTCACCTTTCCAATGAGCATAAAACGAAATTGTTTGATAGATACCTCACGAGATATCGATCACTACAGACGTCTACCGAAAAAATAATGGATTACTTTTTCCCCAACCTAATATTTTGACACACTGACTTACGTAGTTCTTCCACTAAGATTTGACGATATCATTTATGTTTCAGAAAAATTTATATTGTATTTAGTCAAGTTTGTTCCTTTAACAGTCAAGTTTTGTTTACAACATCTGTATCTGAGGACACTGATTTCATTTTTTGAAAAAAAAAAAAAAAAAAAAAAACTAAGATCATTGATTTAAAGACAACACATGTTCCTTGGTTCTCCGTATATTTCCACTAAGAAAGTCGGAAAAAAAACAACGAACTATGAATTATTTTTATATAATAAAACTTAATATATTTAGTTTGTTGCTTTACGGTAACTTCAAAGGTAATTTGACCAGAATTTATATTTTAAAGTGAATCTCGAGACATTAGAAAGATTCCCGTTCAA
>JAPDSC010137402.1:362652-379146 GCA_026290005.1 Latrodectus geometricus
ATAAATATGAAGAGCAAACCTTAATCGAATTCATATTTATGATCATTTATTATTATGCTGAACATTTCTCGGGTTAATTAGATGTTTGGTTTTTGCACATTAGATCTAATTCGACCAGTTTGGTTTGTCATTTATTCTGCGGTCGTTTGTTTTGCACCGAAGGGTTAATCCAACCGGAACACGATTTAAAGTGATCTCCAAATCACAACAAATATTTACATTCGAGAGGCTATTTAGAACCATGAATGGATTAACTTTGTTTTCGTTTGCTTGTCATTAAACGATCATTATTTCAAATATAAGGTGGCTAATTAGAACAACATTTCCACAGTTTAACCATTACAAACATATATGAATCTATAAACAGTCGCACCAAAGGACAGAGTGCAAACCAGCTTGACCTACAAATTGCTGGATTGAAGGACAGACCTAATGATTCAGCTGTAAATTCAACTGATGTTTTATTAACAGAAATGTAAGAACTGAAAGTATAAAAATATCTTCTCTACACTTTATTAATAGAAATGAAAAGAAAAAGTTCTAGAAAATGTTTATTTATATACAGTGATTAAAAAGTTATCTTGACCAGTGATGAATAAAATGAAGTTAACCATTCAAACTGATGGTTTTTAATTTGAGGAAGTTAAGAAGATATTTGATCACATAAATATCCATCTAGATATGGGAATCAGACCTACGAACTGATGAATGCAGGCATTCATGCCAATTCGGTTGTCAATCAGTCAAAGTGTGGTTATTTCAAGCTTATGCAAACTGTCAAGTTCAATCTTTTTTTTATTAAAAAATATAATAAACAAATTTGAGAATAAAACAATTCATGGTGCAAATTTTAAAAAACAGAAAAAGGGTATGCAAATACAATCTGAGATTACATCAGGTAGCAATTTTTAAAAAATAAAATATTTCAATAAAAATTGTGTGATGCAGCAAGACAGCTTCTGCTCCCATCCTGCAAGCAATTTCAAAAACGTGGGTGGAACAAAAGAATTGAATTATCCAGCCCACCCCCTTTATCACAGATACGACCCCACACAGGGAGAGGGTGACTGTACGCGGTGATAACAGTGATGTCACGACCAGAATAATCTGGAAAACGGGGCAAATTGCACATGAATTTTCATTAGAAGCCCTGGAGCCGATAGTCGAATCTTCTGGACAGATGAAAGCTCAGCCGGGTAGTGATGTACAAAACCTCAAACGAGGGGATCATCCACAATCCCCACATTACTGCTTAGTATTCAGTACGTAGAATACGCAATGGCAACTCCGCCCCTTTCCTGTTCCGTTTTCATGCACTGGTGAAGATGGAACATATGATGCGGAAAACAAGTTATTTTTCAAAGATACTCGCCAACCCCCGTGGATGAAATAGAAATCGAGAAGAATGAAACAGTCGCCATTATTTTCTTCTTTTAAAAAAGAGAAAGAAGGAAAAGGGACAATGGCGATAGACATCAAGGTGGTTCGTGTACGATCCGCAGGTCTTGATTGACATCTACCATCAATTTAAGAAGACATTCCATTATAGGTTCCGTGGAAGATGGAAAAGAATGGGTTGTAATCTTAGAACCTGGCGACGAATCAGTCAAGGCTTTCGGAACGTTTTAAGAATGGACAATTCTTTTGATCGTTAGTGTGAAAAAAATTGTCATTCAGATAGATGGATGATTTCATGATAGTCTTTTTAAATAGTCGCAACAAAGTCGAATTTTCTTCCTAATAACCGTAACCATTGGAGCTAAGCTAGAAAGATTTTAATCATCTTCGAAGAATATCATTACAAAAGATCGTAAACCAATGTCAAGAAATGTCTTATAAAATTAATTATTGCCATTATCAAAAATCACATCACTCCGATCAAAGGATGACAAATGTAAGAAAATATAGTCTAATACTTATATATAGATAAGGAAATATAGTCTAATTATAAAGAAAATATAGTCTAATAATAAAGAAAATATAGTCTAATAATAAAGAAAATATAGTCTAATTTTATAGCTTTCAGTAATGTAAAATGACTTATGCACATCTGTTGGGTGGGGGCTATAGTTTTCCCGCTTTTGAGATATGTTAAAAATTCAAAATATTAATATATCAGAAGTCCTCCCAGACATTTGATATGTAAAAGATTGTCAAAGATAACAATACCTGTCAAATTTGAACACAATAAATTTACTCAAAGATTTTGTGAATGTATCATTTAAAAATTAGAAATAAGGAACGGTGAAATAAAAGTAAAGAAATATTTAAAGCACAAAACATAAATAAAAATTCTTTAAATCAGATTAAGTTCTTAGCATAAAGCATCAATAGATACACGATTCAAAATGCGATTTTGCAACAGAATACTTGAATAAATATATATATGCAATAATTCTCATAAATTAAACATAATGAAAAGGAGAAAGTTGTATTAACACGTGATATTTATTTCACGAGGCACGCACCTTTTATTTCAATGAAAATAGAATAAATATTTAAACAGAAACCATTGCAAAATTGAAATGGTGCAACTGAAAAAAAGTACAATATATAAAGTACAAAATTATACAAAATAACAATATATTCAGAACTTTATTGTTAATTTTATTAAATTAATTTAATAAACAAAAAAAAACTACAAGGAAAGAATAAGGTTTTCCCAGATAATTTATAAATAAAATTAACCATGATAAATTCTTCGACATTTCAATTTTAAAAATGTAAAGAACATGCGTATATCATTATAATTCTTGCATGAATATAATCTAATATTAAAGATAATAAATCAAAAAGCAGCGAATGTAATCCAGATTTCTATAATATTTTTGGATGTCGGTTTAAATTACAAACTATTATAACTCAAACAAGACCGAAACTCGAAAAATACATGTCTATATATATATGGTATAAACTTTTAACTATTTTTCATTCCTTCAACATCTGCGGAATGTAATAGCTTACAGTAGATAAATTTTTATTGCTACAATCAAAGCAGACACAGCCGGAAACAAGCGAAACCTCGTTCAACTAACATGGCCTTATGTCAGGCAAATTTGTAATTGCAAGCCTTTAACCGCAGTCTGTCACGGAAAACCAGAGTTTTTCTTCTTAAATCTCAAATCCTTAGCTGGATTCAACACTCAAAGTTACGTGCCAAAGGACAGTTCTCAAGTATGTACAGATGGTTAATAAGAAGGTAATTGTATTTTTACCTCTGAATTTCATTTCCCTTGAGATTGGAATGGCAACGGATTTCGAAAAGAACCACAAAAAGAAACATCGGTTTTAGAATTAATGGACGCTATAAAATATAATAAAGCAATTGCGTCCGACTTGGGATTCTGTACCATACGCAATTGCTAGCTATAAAAAATATATTGACTTAAAAAAAGTCAATGTTTTGAAGGAAAAAAAATCGTGGTTCGTGTGTGATAACCCTATTAAAATTAATATCGGAAAATGATTAGATAATAGTCATTCTCAAAGAACAAAAGATAAAATAAATAATCAAATTGGATGAGTTGTTTGCTATTCTACATTTTATTTCTGTTAATTTTGTAACTTCGAACATTACACAGCTCTATTGAAATACAATACTGCAATTCTGTTTCTCAAAAATTTGTGGCAACGCCGTCAAAACCAAATGTATTACGTGATACAGCAATACCTGATAACCTAAAATATGTTCTACGTAATCTTTGACACAGGCGGACTAATTCAAATCAATTTGGTTTGGCTTATATTTGTCATCTATGATTACCTTTTCGCACACAAGGGCTAGACTGTCACCCGCAGTTTAAAGTGGACTCGTAACCCCTACGAATACACAAGACCGATGTGGGAATCAAACCCATAAGCAGTTTCTCTAAACACCAGAAAAATACACTAAAATCCTCAATTCAAGGTAGACTCAGAACCATTATAAATATCCACCACTGAAGAGAGAGATGATCGTTTTTCTTAATTTTTTATTCTTTAGATTTACACATTAGGATTAATTCGTTAAAGATCCATAGTTTTAAAGAGCATTCCTATCAACTACAAGTATTTAGGTGCGAAGTGGGAATTGAAGCTGTGAACTGTTGAACTGCTAACTATTCAACGAGTGGTCTGCAATCTTTATTTAAAACTTATACATTGAACAATAAAGATCTAAGAAAATTCTAAGTGCAATTGTTTTTATGTTAGTTTCTTTAAAAACTAAGAATATGTAAAAGTTTGGTGAAAATTGGGAATCATTTAATAAGACTGATAATTATACAGAATTACTCAAGATAGTACAAGAACAATATTTGCTTCCATATTACATCTTTAATAATTTATTTTAAAGAAAATCTTAATTTTTTTATGAAATGACTCTTAAAATATATTTATTATGCTTCATTGATAACATAAGATATAATGAATCACCAAATAGGAAAAAAAATATCTGTTTTAAACGTACAAAACTTCGGTAGTACTTCAATAAATTAAAATTTTCCAAATAAAAATACACCTAAATAATATTCATATCTTTCTTGCTATTTTTATTAGTTTTAACAATGAAACATATCTAAGCAGTCAATAAAAATGAATTCTGTAGTTCTTATCAAGCGCCAATTGTTAAAAAATCAAATCACCAAGATAAAATCCGATATCAACAGCAAATTTTCAACCACAATTCAAATAAAAAATTTCTAACCGATACTGTACTTTATGCAAATTGAGATAAAATTATTTAACCAAGGTGAGTTTATAATATTGCAAATTATTTGCTGCAAATGATATCAATTAGTTAATAATGTCGTGAACTACTTACTGTAAAATTTCTAAGTGAGTTTTTAATGCTATGAATTATAAATTCATTCAAAATGTTCGTAAAGTTGTAAATAAAAAAGCTTTTTAAATAAGAATGCTGACTTTTTTATACATAAATATAAAAAAATAATAACAATTATCAATAATCAGATTTTGCAACGACCAGAGCTATTTTACCAAAGTACATGCCAAACTGAGCAATAACAACTCGCGGAAATACATGAATCAAAGTCTAAATAATTTCCAATCAAAATCTAAATAAAGACAACTATAAAACGAGCCATCACTTGCTGTTAGCTGTCAACTGGCATAACAACTTGATACATACTGACAATAACAATCCTACTGCAAGTTGTGAATCAGGGTTCAATGCAAAATTGTAAAGAATCTTTGGCACATGTCAAGATGAATATAAATTGGGGCTCTTGATGGACGGTGGCAGATAGTACTGAATCACATCATTAAGAGACACTTGCTAAGTCAGTCATTCCACAATTCAAAACTGTTTGCAAGAAGGCGGTGTTATCGAGAAATAAGTTCCGCACCTAATTACGGTCGCCAGGGTGTAGGGGGTGAGCCTCTACAATATACTATTTAAACGAAGACTTCAACTTGGAAAATTTTTGACGTTTGTGCGCTCAAGGGCTCTTGCCATTCAAAACAGGAACGTCTTTTAATTAAGAAGTGGGAAGTAGCTTTCGTGACGGCCGAAAACTACACATGGATATTTTCGCGTGACCGAAGTTGGAAAAGTTACAGTACACAATCGCAATGTGTTCACCCCTAATGGGGAAATGATGTACCTGTCTACTTTCTCCAATAAAAGCTGCAATTACAGTTTGACAAAGATTGCGATAAAGATCGAGAACACTCCTTCAGCAAAACCACCGCAATTACACTGGCTTCGAAAATATTCCACTATCAATAGAAATGAGAAACATCAGTATTTGTTTCTAACTGATTAGAATCAGTACTTGTTTCTCAAAAGAAACACCTATTCAAATCGTTGGAAATAAGTAATATTTTTCTCGGAATCAATAAGAACGAAAAAGTATAGCTGAGCTTATGGGAGGAAAATTATCAATATATGCTGCCAAAATTAGATACAAGCGCTTTTAATGTTCCTATTGCGTAATTATAAGTGTAGAAATATAGAAATTATAAAATTGTATAGTTGCGATTTTTATTTCTGTCAATGGGATCTGTATTAAAATACAGCTCAATTAATATGATCAATAAGTTGTGTACTCCATAAGTTACAGTGTATATGTGGTGGTAAAAATTAGGGTTATGTTAATAAACATTAACTTCAAACAGTCGTATTTTCATTTTAATTACAATTTATTTTTCTCATGATATTTATTGCACCACTTTTGTACACAACATATTTTTATAGGCTTGTCGAACTACGATTACATAACGGCTAATTTTTAACTAGAACTTACAGATTAATTTATGACAAAAAAAATACAATCATTCTTGTCCGAGGTGAGAATCGAACCAACAAATTGCTAAACTGAAAGCCAGGAAGCATCCATTGAGTAGGCAGCTTTTTTGCTTGTTCGATTCTCCTGTAGTCACTTTTTGCTAAAAAGGGCAAATTCGATAATGACTATCAATTAAAAAGATTTCGAACCCAATCGATACTGAAATGGGAATCAAACCTACTAACTACAGAAATAGACTAGAGTACTAGCTGGAATAGCTTGAACCTTTACATAATGGACCTGGAATATTCATCAGAAGAATAAGTATCCTTAACAAATCAAGTGTTTCGAAATTTCCAAGTGCAAAGTAACAATTTAGAATTGACACGCCACACCAAGAGAAAAATATTATGGACATATACTGACGGTTTCTGATATGGCCATCAAAATTGAATTCCTCCTTATTAAATTTAATATCTGCAACAAAATTTATGAGCTAAGAAAGTAGATGACAGTGACTTACTTCCTTATTAATTAAGTCGACTAAGAGCACAAGATCACTTTTAAGTTGAAAGTTTATTAGAGTTAAATTTATTAAAAAGCTTATACTAAGGGAAATATAAACATAGATAACAAGATTTGAAAAAATCAATTACCTAAATCGCAGATATATAATCTGGATATCCATATCGTTAATATTAAAAATTTCGATTCGAAAAAGATCCTTTATAAAATCCTACTTCCCAGGGTTTTGCAAAATCGCTTAGACAGATACAGCCCAATTTCCACTAAGGATATTTATAACAGTTATTTTATGAATCTTGTTTGCCTATATAAGGGATTCTAGCACATTGATTTATATCGTTAAACATGTCGTGGTCGCAATGTCCTCCAAGTGAAGTGATATCTGGGAGCGGCAGGTCAAGTATTCGGGGGTCTTCTGTTTGGTCCCTGCTTTTAAATTACGAAGACTCTCATCCGGCTACTTCCATCTACCTGGTAGAGCCCAACTCAGGGCTAGGTACAGGTAAGGATACCGGTGCAACAATAGCATTGATTGGTATATTTGCTTTGTTATGAAACAATGTATTCAATCATTAAATAATTAACATTAAAATAAATTTTCAAAATAAAGTAACTGATATTTATAAATTTGTTTATAGGTAAAAAGTGGAGAATTTCTGAGATAAGCACAAATTTAAGATGACACATAAATCTCTCATTACATAAACTGTACAATTCCCTTATACAAATCCTTTAAAAACAATTTAAAAAAATTTTTAACTACTTTTTTTTTTAAATTGTATTAAAACAAAATTATTCGATGGATTTCCATGCAAATGTCAAATTTCTCCTCAAGTCAAATACAAACCAATAACAAAATTTTTAAAAAAAAAATTAATAAATCTCGCCCAAAAAGGTAAGAAACCAAATCTTTTTCGTTTTTAAGGCACATTCACTTAAAGCTGATCCTTCGCCGCACGACAAAGCACACATCTAAAATAATTATTTGAAGTTGAGGTTAAGAAATGGCATATCAACAAGACAAAGCATGATGAGGTAGCCAAACGTGACAGGATTAAGACCAGGTGGACGAGAAATGAATCATAAAATATCTATTTGGCAAATAAAAAGAGGCTCGCTATCTCTGCGTGCTCATATTAGAAACATTAACATGCGAGCCAGTTACACGAATATTACATTAATACAGAATTACATAGCTTTTTGTTGGGGATTGGTATATTTGGCGACAGAGGCCAAGCACACCAGGCCTTAAATCCCCGGAACGTGAGAAAGGGATGCTTTTTGTATTTAACTCGACTGAATATTTGAGTTGGGTAGCCAGGAAGATTTTTAAGTGTTTTTCTTAGCAAGGAAGAAACATTTTTGAAACTCGAGGTACAGAAGTGGACGTAAATCAAAAAGATAAAAAAAAAAAAAAAAGGAACTGGTGGTAGTAAAAAACTGCACTGGTGACTTTATTTTCCTTTTAAAAAAAATTTCGAAACTAATATGAAACGGAAAAACATGCTTTAAACGTCATAAGTTAAAGAAAGAAAAACAAAATTTCAAAAAAATTTCTTTGTTGACCCACGAGTCATTTTTTCAATGGGGGCTAATTCAAATAGGCCAAACATCCTGATCCGAGATGAGAATCAAACCCATGAACCCAGTTGCTAGCTCCAGAAAAAGGATTGCAACAATGATGCAATTGTTGAATTGGTTAAATCTCTACATTTAATTTCTAAAGTTTTCAGTCTTAAAAGAACTCAAAGTTTTAATCATTAAATCAATAATTCTCAAAACTTTTTTTTGTCGCGACAAATTTTTAACGATTTTAAAATTTGGTAGCACATAAAGAAAAAAAAAAGATGAGTTTAGAAGTTGTTCTAAATTTCCAAATTTTGGAGGCACATAATAATTAATCATCACACAAAAATGACGTAATATAGTGATTGAGAATCACTGAATTAGATAAATAAAGAGAAATTAGTCAATGATTTTAATAAAATATTACCAATGATTAAATTAGAAACAATACACTACTATAAATATGTTTGTCGATTGCTTTTTGAACACGAAGGCCATTAGACTGGGTTTGATTTTGTTTGTATTTTAAATTCACCCTAGATATTATCACAGTTTCAAGTGGATTCCGGAACATTTACACGCCTAGTGGAAATCGAACCCATGCACTGCTGAACAGAACAGACTCCTAACCATCCAGTTGATAATTCGGCATACAATTTTTAATGGATTTTGGAGCACCACAAACACTCATGCCCGATGTGAGAATCGAGCATGCAAACAATTCAGCTGAAGGCTGGAACGATAACTGTTCTGACAGTTCGGATTGTAATATAGATAAATTAACAGGAAAATATTAAAAATTTGAATTCATTTTCAGGGGTGATATTTCACAAGTGTATAAATAGTATAGTATATAGTCACAATAAATTAAAATTCCACATAATACACAACTGGAAAAAATAATTTTAAAAGATAAGAATTTACCACGACAAAAATAGCAAACAGATTTAAAAAAATGTGGGAATAGGAGAAACGACAATTGTTGACTCCAGACAATCGCATGTGCCCGTGAGTAACCGCGGTATATTTACCTTGAGTGCTCAGCTCTAAAAGGACAGATTATAACCCCAAATCTCCAGCAATCCTTTTACACGAGCGTGGAAAAGGAAACAGGAGCTTTTTTTTTTCATCAAATCAACAAAGCAAAAAAAGAAGCTACAGCTCGTGACCCCACGCTATATGCCCTTAATCCCTTGGCAAACGAAGTCGACACTCAGATATCCCGCGTGTAGAAATAATTACTATCTCGGACTTTCTATATGTCGTATCCAAGGGTGTGAGGCTCCGAGCTTGGCAAACTCAGCTCCTAGATCAATATTAGATCTTTGCCGAAGCCCTCCCCACTCGGTCAGGGGTGCTTGTAAACACTGGGGGAAAGGGTCTTCACGAAAAGCGGATTTGTGATCTGATCGCTGCTTTGGCTTCTTCTATTAAAGTAGGTTTTGAAACTTTCAAGGAGATTTATATTGCCTTAGAGTAAACACATGCAGCACCTTTTGTTTTGCGGCGATTCTAAAGACTAAGGATACAACGTAAGCGTATTTATTTTGACGTTTGATGTTGGCACTCTAATATTTAATTGGAATAGGTTACGTTATATTTCAGAGTTAATATATCGTCAAATGACTAATGTATTTGGGCAAGAGGCAAAGTCTTGTGAAATCATATACAGCGTTATAATTCTAATGAAAATTAGGTTTGGAAGAATATCAAAGCACATCTTCTCAAAGTCAAAGGTACACAAATATCATTTTCCAACATTTTTAAAAAACACGCATATTCATGTAACAACTACTAGTACAGTATGTACGCCACTAACAGTTAAGTAAATATGTTCACTATATTTCAGAATTTACTGTCACCAAATGAATATGATTTATGTAGTTAGGTATATGGTATATTTAGGTATACTTGGAAAAATGCCAAAAAATGGTACATCTGTCCAAGTATAACTTTCCAACTTTTGTAAGCACGCATATAATATAACAATCACTAGTACAGTATGTACCGATATTAAACTGAATATATTAACTATTTTCTTAATTTATTGTCGGCAAATAAATATGACTTATGCATTTGGATAGGAACTCAAATCCTATCCAATTGCTTAAGTTGGGCAATTGTGAGATGCAGTTTAATGCACTACTATAATTCTAACAACAAATGGAAAATTATATTTGAATATTTGTTCACAGAAAGATATCTGTCCAAATTTAATTTGAAAACTTTAATTGTCATTTGCTTTTCGAAAGAATACTCATGTGTAGTAAATAATATTCACTACCATCGTATTAAGCTATTAATACTAATAAAACAATTGGATTAGATTAAGTTATGTGTAAGTCGCCAAGATATGACTGTTTATGAGCAAAGAATCAAGTCATGCGTAATTAGGTGCAACAATTCAACTGACAGCCTGTCGGGACATCTGGCCAAATATAATTCAACATTTCTAATAAGCTTACGTACATTAGAGAATATTGTTCCTAACAATTGTGTTTATATTGAAAGAGAACGTGCAGACTATTTCTTTTTCTATCATAAAAAGATAAGATTTCCAGGCTTAAAACCACAATAATTTAGTTAAAGTCAAACTATGCTCAGTTCATGGAGGTAAAATTTGAAGACATAAACCAAAAAAAAAAAAAAAAATAAGAACATGATAATAATGAATAGTGTAATGCGTTACCCAAGTACAATGTGATCATATTTAAAAGTAAATTAAATGTAATTATACATAAATTAATTTATGATAAATTAATAAACTATTATGTAGCTATTCCAAAAATATTTAGGTAATTTATTTTTTTGAGAAAAATATTTTCAAAAGCTAACAGATTTGTGTTCGACAAATACTAAAAGTTAAATAATAACAAGAAAAATTATTGGTTCACTACCAAAATAAAAGTCGTTAGCACTTATTTATTTTAGAAATTAAATAAGAGATCATTTGCTTAATTTAAGGAAACGAAAATAGATCTATTCACTTCAATTCAAAATGATCGTTCAATTCTTTTTCAACATTTGTTAATTTTTTATACATTCCTCATTTTTTAAGCCAGCAATAAATAAAAACTTTCATATTAAACAGTAAAAAATTACATACCACTGAAGCATAACATTTTTTTCCGCCAATTTTTAGGGAGTGGGGAGTACAACTCTCAGATTCTACAGTGCTTCGAGAGTCGGTATGCGCTTCGAAAGGAAGTCCTTTTCCCAGCCTTTCTCGCAGAACTTTCTCATGTTTTTTTGGTCTTGAAGTCATTCGACACACTCTGACGCTCCACTGGTGTGAAAATTAGGCATTAAACGACACTTCATATTTCACATTTTGAGTAATCATGGGAAAATATCGCGGATGATACATTTTGAATGCCATATTTCATTATTTAATGCGATTTAATCGATGCTAACAAACAAACGTTTCATAGGAAATCAACTGAATTCAACAACCCGATTCTTTGTATAAATCTTTCACCTGGATTCCTCTTAAAACTTAAATTCAATATTTAGATGGACGAAATTAATCAATTTATTTAGATGACACGCCATTTTTTTTAAACAGCAATCAATGACGATTAAATAGAGGTATAATCTTTCAGGAAATTGGCAAACAATTAATTTAATCATTTAATTGTTAAATTCCTTCGTATATCTATGCTCGAATATTACCACTATTAGGTTTTAATAATGACTAGAAATCACACATTTTATGAAAAATATTAAATATCCATTATCATACACTATTAAAATGATGCAAATTAACAATCCAAGTTTTTTTTACCTGGTTTTGTGCCTTTTTCGCGCACCAATGTTTAATTTCATCAGAAATTATAGTTTATATAAACACTAAAAGTTGCCAAAGGCTTTATTACTGGGCACTATCATTTCAGGAAACACCTTCATACAATGGGACTTTTTAAACAGGAAACAATTTGTAGGAAATGCCACACAGGGGTAGAATCAGCTCATCATATCCTATGAGTGTGACGCTCTTGCCCTTACAAGATTCACTACTCTAGGTAATCCATATCCTAAAGAGTTACACCTAAACTCCATTGAGGGCCTATCAGACTTTATAAACAAAGTAGGTGACCCAAGACAATGGAACTAGGAAAAAATTGGGCTTGGAGCATGGTACAAAATGCAACAATGCAGAGGTGCCACATATCTGACAAGCTCAAGAAGAAAAGTTGCCAATACCTGAAATGAGATCACCTTATTCTTGCATCTGACAGCAGTTACTTTTGCATACGAGGATGAATTCGACAAGGATCTACAGATTTTTGTACAAGTTTTTCAAGTGAATTTCGGAAGCACTTAAGATCCGAGCTTAAGATTGGATTCAAACTCACGAATTGTTAAATTGAAGACTAGGGCACTAAGCTATCGATGTGGCCCATTCGAAGAGAGACCTATGTGAGCTAAGCTGAGCAGACCACAGCAATAATTCAGTGAGCAATTTGACACCTTTTTAGGATTCGAATAATCATTAGAAACATTAAATCGTTTTAATTTTTAAAGAAAGCAAATTGAAATATCAAGTGGTTATATTTACATCTATCTAAGACCTTTCATACATTTGATATTAACAGCAACATGTGTCTATTACAAAAAGTTAATTATTTTTTTCATAGCGTCAACACCAACTACGATTTGCAACACGATTGATCACTTCTTTTCACTTAAGCGCAAGGTAGAAAGACACTCAAATCCCATGGATACTCGCTTCCATTAACAGCCAAAACAAGCATTTCTATGGTGACCAAATCATCTGATTAAAACCATAATCCCTTATTCCGAGACGGATGCGGGTCTATGGGACCGTGCCTTTAATTATTTAATGAAAAATGACCCTTGCCGGCCATTCGACCTGCTCCTCATTCCAAAGCTTTTAAAATCCCATCTGCGAAGGGGGGCGCGCATCTCTTCTCCTTTCCAATTCTCCGTCCTAGAAAGGTTGGATTGAATTTTCATTAGGGCTTTCCGTGTGTGTGCGCCCCATGTTATTGGGTCAACTTCGCCATTCCGCAAACACAGCCCCCGGATAAACATTGGAATTTGCGTCTGTGGCCCCGTGTCAATATTGCGCCACAGGGAGAGAGCGAGAACACGTGGGGGATACCCAGAGAACGAGCGGGGCTTAATTAATGGACCGCCCCGGCTTTTCACCCCTTTTTCCCAGCCCACCCTATTTGCTCTGCGGCGGCAAGTGACCACCCCGCCCGCCGAACATGACGTCAGCTCCCACGCTGACCCCCGCCCCCTCCTTCGGACATGAAGACAACCTGATTAAAGTAGGTAATCAATGGCCGACAAACATTTCGCCGCTTTTCTACCTCTTGCTCCTAATATCGATTGAATGGGAGAGAATGGATGGTGCAGCCGGACGATTCCTGGACCCAGCCGTCCATCGAGTGTCGTGAGTGCCCACTTGGCGAGAAGGCCTTTTGGCGCCACAAAAGCAGTTCACGTTTCCTGGTTGTAAGGCCGATTATTACAGATACAATGTGGCTAGTTCCATACAGAAAAATCAAGCCAAATAAAAATGAATTAGGATTTATTTCCATTAATTATATTTTGTGAGTTTTACACATATACATGTATTTAAAATATAACACAAATTACTTTCTTGCTCAATAACCAGTCTTGCCCACAAGAGTTTTTTAATCAGATCATTATTTACAATTTAAAATATGGGTTTATAAGTGGCTCTTCGGTCACTCATAAACACGACGGCTAATATGATCAGAACAAGAAATTAAAAGCGGACTTCAAGGTCTACAAAGCAAGCACAATTGAAGTGAGAATAGAACCTAAGAACTATTGCACTTGAGGCCGATTTGCTAACCATTCAGGTGTTGGTTCGGTTTGAATGGGCGACTCAACAAACATCCAGTTCAGAAAGATCCGAAGCCTTGAACAGATGGATAGAAGGCTAATCACTAAGCAGCCAATTTAACAGATAAGTGAAAGTCGAGTGGTTTTGTTTTGAAGAAAACCACTAATAAGATTTTTCAACCTTCCCTTAATTTTCGAGACTTCAAAAGGGCAAGTAAATGCCATTCATTCCTTGTAATTCAGCTGCCAGCTTGGCCTACTAAAAATGGTGATATTCAACAAAGCATAATTTCTTTTAATACGGACTTAAATATCGTATTAAAAAAAACGCTAGCTTTTACAAGATAACAATAAATTATTACATTTAAGTCTGATAATAATATTTGGTGAATAATCTTTCATTCTTAATAATTTAATAATAATAAAAAGTTTATTTTCAACTCAACATTCATTTTTTGCATCTAAAGGTTCGACCAAGATTTACACTTTAAAGAGGATTTTGAACCAAGACAAATTTACAAACAACATTTAGATGATCATTCCACTAACCATTTAGCTACCAACTAGACAATAATAATGTAAATTTCATTCCAAAATGTGTATATCTTCTATAAAATACCGTAGATTAGCATTTTTATTACAAAAATCAAAATTTAAACATGTTATGAATACGTTTACACATTTCAATGTTTAAAATTTTACATTTCCTTAAAGTAATGGGTCCCTTAGATTGATATCATAAGAGGATGGCTTTCAACTGCAAGATCGTGACCAACAATCTGTTACAATTAAACAGGAAACGAATCCCCAAAATGCAATTTTACGTACCAACGAAAATATCTCAGAGGCATCAATTCTACAAACAAAACGGAAGGTGCAGCCCAGTAGATAAATTTAAAGAGCACTTTAAACAATATATTTGTTTGCACAAGCTGAAACAGTGGGGAGATTTGTCCCGGGCAAATTCGGTAACGCGACTCCAGAATAAGCCATTGATTGGAATGCCAAGAAAACAATTCGCGTGGAGAGACGCTTTTAAATTTTTAAAAAGCACTGTACTTTGATTCATTGCTCCCAGGTGACGCGATTGGGCCAAGCCACCACCGGGCGATAGTACATATATTTGTCTTTAAAAAGATTTGCGCACCCCCTGTAAAAGTTCTCGAGCGGGGAAAAATAAAGTTTCCCCAGAAAAGTCCCAGCTGGGCCCCGCGGATAGAATTTTCCCAATACACGAGTTCCTAATTCACGAGTAGATATTTGACATTCGGGGATTCGCGATCCATCTTTTCTAGCGGAGGAATGTGTGTGAAGAGCCCATCTCCCCGACTCACCAGATCAATATTGACCGAAAGTGTGTGTCGGTCTCAAGAGGTTTACTCGGAAAACACTCCCGGGCCCCTTTTCCCCCTCGTCCACCCCGGTCTCCAGAGAGTGAGCGCTCCACTTTATACTTTCGACCCCCTCCTCGAGTGCCGGGGTCCACAACACTGGATTTTCTAGACCGTTTTCCAGCCAGACATTGTGTAGGGATAGGCGGAGGTTATAGTGTTCTGCCATCTGTTCCTTGTCACACGGGCGGCCCCGGCGAGCATTTGTTTGTTTGCAGGAAATATTTATTGCACTTCTCAGGACTTCCGCGGGGCACGTAAAACTCGCGTATAAGACGTGACCTTAAAAGATTGTGTAACGAAGATCTTACTCATTTCGCAAGAAACAATGTTTATACTTTGAATCGGAACAGTTTTCTAAAAGTCAATTGAGAGAAAAGTTACAAACGTAATTTAAGAGAATAAATGCATAATCTCCATTAAGTTTTTCTAACCCTTTTTTCCTCTTGCAGACATAATAGAGCCTTGAAAATAATTTTAAAATGTATAACACAAAATTAATAGGAAATTATCTACATCCAAAGTTACTTCTCAAAGATGTAAGTAAAAATCATGCTCTAATTTCAACAGAAAAAAAATAGTTACTTCTGATTTGGCTATTTAATCAGGAATCTACTATTTAAAAATAGATTCCAAGCCACTATAAGCTTTCAGAATGTAAGTAGGATTTCAAATCATGAATTATTAAAACAAATGTATAAGTTTCTTTTCACATGTTTGAATATTTTTACACAAAGATTTTAAAAATCACTAAAATAGCTAAGAAGAATTAGTATTGAAGACATAAGTATAGCTAACTGTTGTCAATAGGATTTAGTTCGTCGGATTGAGGTCATTTTCAGTGCATTGTATTAATTCGACCAGAAATCCCAAAATACCACACACAAACATATATATGTATAATATGTATGCATATATATATATATATATATATATATATATAT
>JAPDSC010137402.1:379246-390784 GCA_026290005.1 Latrodectus geometricus
GCAGATTCTACATGCCCAGTACTCTAAAAAAATATAATAAAAGCTTAAAAGAAACCTAAGAACTGAATTGACCTAACCCCTAAAAATCATGTTCTGTATTGAAGAATGAGAAAAATTTCAAATATTAATGATATATATGTTACCGTGAAAGACCGAAATCAGAGAATGTCGACATTCACCGGTGAATGTCGACACATACCAAAAACGTTGGTGAAAGACCGTACAATTGATTACATTTCTTGCACTTTCGGACCATCGCCGGTATATGTCGACAATCACAGACAAGCTTTGGTGGAATTTGAAAAGATGATTAAAGAGCTCGAAAAGGAGATAACAGAAGGCAACGTCAACAAAGAGGTGCGGCCTAGAGCATTTAATTTGTTTTTAATTTGTTTGTTGTCAGGTTTGTCCCGCGGGTTAAAAATCCTCTACACTTCCTCTACTCACCGTGATTGGTCACTCCTCCTTTCTAAGAGAGGCGATAAGTTACGTCACACATGTGACGTTTTTCACGCCTGAAATATTGAGATAAGAAAATGCAAATCTGCATTTCTCCTCTCCGGATACGGAGAGATGAAACGCATATTCAAGATTCACCATTAATGCATTGTGGATGTCGACATTTGCCGGTGTAAGTGAGAAATGAGGATATCTAGCAAATATTTCGGACATACACCAAGCGACTACGTGAATGTTGACATTCACCAGCGAATGTCGACATTCTCCAGATTTCGGACTTTCACGGTAACATATACATATATGAAACAATCTAACAGTGCTTCCCTTCATCATACTAAAAAATCAGTATTGTTTACACAATTAAGTTTACAACATTTGTGATACAATACAAAATTAGATTAATTTGTTATTGATAAGCTCAGCTAGAATATTTGAAGTACTGCAGATTGCATTAAACTGGGATAGTTAATATTTTACAGTAGGTAAATCAGAGCAACAATTAGTATCAATTATGAAAATTAATTGTTGTATCCTTTGAGCACACACACAACTAATGGTTTGTTTTGAAGATTTTAATTTTTGCTTTTATGATTTTTATACTTTAACAATTTGATGTTATGCAGAGATCTGCTCAATATTTAATGTACTTATCCTCACAAAAATATTTTTTATAAGATAAGTGATTAAGTTCTTTATCTTGTCCAAAAGAAGTATGTATAGAATTAATAAAAGTCTCGTAAATACAAAAAAAGAGGAAAAATTATATGTTAGAAAAGATATGGCAAAATTCATAATTAACTTTAAGAAAATAAAAGCAGACTGGATTGCAATATTTATATAACCTACAAAAATAATTAGATAGCATTATTTAGACATTATATATAATAAATTAAAGAAATTATGTGCAAATTACATTGCACCCAATTTCTTAATCATTAGATACAAGATATTGAAAATTTAATATAGAGTTATTAACTTTTTTCAACAGATTCACTGTGCAATATAGCAATATTAGGATAGCAATATTTATTACAATTTACAAAAGTAATTTGACACAGATAGCAATATTTACACACCATAAAAGAAAGGGTTTAACAAGACAAATAACCTGTAGAGCCAGTTCCTCAATCACACGGAAAAAAGATAGCAAAGTGGCTTTAATTTTTCTATCAGACTTTTCAAACAAAGGCAGAAGTCAATGGAGGAAACAACCTATTTCGCGAGATTATAAAAAAAAGCAAACGTTTAAGAGATAACACAAACGACTTGAGAATATGAAAAAGATAGCAAGATGCTAAAATAGTAATAGAGTGGAGGGGGGGGGGGAATAAAAACGATACAACTGATAAATTTTCTATACCTCTTCAATCACCACTATCAAGCTCTATTTGGACGATCGCCTTTCTTTTATGGCGGTGAAAGGGGAGGGGGAATAGAGACGCTACTGGACCCTCAATGATCGCCATCAACTTTCCTCTTCGATCCGTCATCATTGCTTGGAAAATGATTCCATCTCCACCCCCACGCTCAAATCGATCATCATTTCATCATCAGGTTTCCATGCACCCGTAACCATCTGCCGCCAATTATGTCTTCTGCGGCGACACACAGCGATAAGAAATCTTACTTTAATAATTATATAATATTTCCTACCCATTATGAATTGTACATAAAATAACATTTCCAAATGCGGTTATGAAAATCACATTTATATTTTAAACACCATTTTAGGTCACAGTTACGGTTTAGATGACAACGGAGTAACTACTCGTCTCCCATTGCCATAAACTCAACGCAAAAGAATTAGTTGTTGTGAGATGATATTATACATTGATTCGTTAGTTGTCGCTCTATGACTACTTTCTGCAGGGCATGACGAATTCGACCGGAGCCAACAGTTTAAGGTCTATTCCGAACCACTATAGACATTCACGATGGAGATGTGTTCGTTTGGTTTGTCCCACAACGATCTTGCACGCAAGGGGTAATTAGATTGGAAACTGCATCATCAATCTATTTAGTCATTTCAAATGAATTCCAAACCACTACAATTATCCAATCTCAGGTGGTATTCGAGCCCACGAACTATCGAACCGAAGGCAAGAGCATTAACCATTCGGCTACCCGGTCGGTTGATCGTCTGGTTGATTAGTAGTCGCTTATGGTTATTTTTTGAAAATCACTACCATAAGTCAACTGGTACCTACAGTTGGCACTCAAACCACTATAAACTTTCAAATTGTGTGAAATTAAACTGACTAACAATTAACAGATATCATCATTCAGTTGGTGGTCGGTAGTAGAATTTGAAAAGTCATATGCTTATGAATTGGACAGTGATAAACATTTCATCTAGGCATTATCTCCTTTAATTGCTCATGATTCTACAAATGCTTCAGAAAATGGAAGTACTGATATCTCATTGTGATAGCATATAAAACTAAGTTGAATCCAAATAAAATACCAACTGAAAAAAAAAAAAATTCGATTTCAATTAAACTAACATTATCTGTGATAACTGGAACTGGAAATAGACTATTGTTTTTGTTTGAGTTAAGAACAGAGCATGATTATTCATTATCACGACATAAAGCTATTTTGAAGATTCACTTCCTGGCATTCATTATAGATAAAAATATAAAATTAGCATAATTTGCATTAAATTTACAAATGCTGGTAATAATTTTGTAGCTTATTACTTAAATCAAAACAGAAAACTTACCTGTTTGTGCATTTCTACATTTAAACCATATGACATTTCATAATACTGAAAAAAAAATAAATAAAAAAATCAGTTACTATATAAATACATACTTAGTAAAACCAAAGATATTGCTCTTATATATATATATATATATAATAATATAATAAATATAATTTTTATAAAAACTTTTTGTAACAAAAATGAAGTATCCAAGCTATTGAACAAATTACAGAACTTTAATTTACTGTACAACCTCGGACTACTTGACAAAAATGAAGTATAAGTTATATGCAAATATAAAACTTGAGACTTAATTACAATTTAATAAAAAATACAATTAATTGTATGGTTAATTACTTGAAAATGACATGCTTATAAAGTACACTTTAAATATTACTTACCATTACGTAGTGCCTCTGCATTTCAGTTTTTTCTGTTGCTAACTTTTCACACTCTAATTTTAAACTGAAAAAATATATATATAAATAAGAAACTGATAAAACAATCTCAAATAAAATCTACTTATCATTCAATAGTTTAACATATTTTAGAAAAAGATAGTAATTCATAAAATTAATCCCTTATAAAACAGGTACATTGAATATTGGTTATATTAAATGTGCAAGAAAAAGTAAAAAATTATTATTATTATTATTTTACAATGCATAATCAAGAGGACATATGGTGGCCTGGTTGGTTAAGGCATTCATTCTCGTTACCAGAAGGTAGTGAGTTCGAATCCCGACCCAATCAAGAATCCATTGCATTCGCTAATGACGAATAGAGCACGCTAAATACGTCATCGTTGCAATGTCTTTCATGTGAAATGATACCTCTAGGGATGGTAGACCAAGTATTGGGAAATCTTCTGCTTGGTCACTGATTCTAAATTACGAGATTCCGACTCGTTGTTTCTATCTAACTGATGGAACTCAAGTCAGGGCTACGTACATGCTGGTGTAACAATAACACGAGACTTTTTAAACGAGGAAATACAATTCAAATAGATTCAACAACAAAAAAAATCCAGGTTTTTCGTGGGAATCAAATCTGTTGAATAGAAGAGCGCTAACCATTCAAGTGATAATGCGCTGTTAGATCTGGAATGTGAAATATGACGATTATATGCAATATCCATTGGTACATTTATGTAACAAATGTCCGATAATTAAATAAACAATGGAAGGTAAGACATAAATATATAATACACGAATTTATACTTGAGTATAAGGCTGAGTTAATCGTTAGAAGTGAATAAAATGTTTTTTTAAAGGTAATTGTCTATTTGATGAGTACAATTCTCGCCAAAACAGATATTTATCAAAAAAATAAACAAATAATTAAATAAAAAATAAAATTAAAAATAATTAACTATATGTAATAGTTTTACTCTGGAAGTATAATCATTTTTGAACCATTAAAATTTTTAAAAATTAAAAAAATCAATCCATCAAAGTAAAGCAAAAAAGTAGCAATGTTTGTATAAAGTCTGATATATTATTGAGTTATTTTATCATTGCGGAAACGAAATAAATACCTTTTTGTCATTCCCATTTTTATTTAAAAAAAAAAAAAAAAAAAAAACCCCAAAGATACCAAATATTTTAAGTTTTAAAAAACTAAAATTTACGAACTTACAGGTATTTTTTTAAAATTTTTTATCATAATGATATTTAACAAATCTGCAAAATTTATAGCATGGAAAGTTATTTTAATGAATAAGATAATGTGTAAGCACAATAATGATTAAGAACAATAATATCTAAGTTTTAAAACTACTTAACGATATCAATGTAACTAAGCTTTGTTTAATTTTAACATTAAGCAAATATAGTCACGACTACTTAATGGTAATACTTCATCTTGTAAAAATGATAAAATATGATAAAATAACAATCTTATCATTAAGTTTCGTAATTACTAAATGACCTAAATTAATTATAAAAGATTTCCTATTGAAAAATATATTTCCTGATATCTTGGGATAATTTGTTTGAAGTAATGTGACGTGAATCTTCTTACCTAATAGCAATTTGTTAAAAGAGAAGTTACCTTTTATGCAAATAACGGAATGAACAAGTGTAGGCGATAATTGAAAAAAACAAATAATAAAAGGACGAACTAAATCGAGCAGGGCCATATGGGCGACGAAGCACGTCCAACACAGAAGTGAATATCGGCGGGGGGGGGGGGGGGAGCAGAAACGCAAACATAAAAACACCAGTAAAAATTCGCTCCTTTCTCATAAAACAGAGAAACCAGATACGGTTCGCCTAGCATCCAAATAATGCAGAGAGAAGAACGGGTGCATGGTCGGGTGTGTAGGGGAGCTGGGGTGGGACGCATCGCGGCGTTTGCGTTTTACGGATTGGCAACGCGAAAGATTTCGCAAAAAAGCAATTTACCGTGAAAACAGAAAGCGACGAACAAAAACAGAGCGACATATGAAAGAAAACGGCGGGATCCGAAATGGTCACACGTGAGCGAAAAGGAGCGGGTGCATTGCTTTTTTTTTTTTTTTTTTTTTAATTTTTCCCCTCCCCCTTGATTGAGAAAACCGTGGGATATGTTCTTTTCTTTCTATTTGCAGGGTGTTATTTTTTTTTTTTATGTTTCGTTTAGTTTGTAGAAAGAGATGTAGAGCAATTCTCCCATCAGACTTTGTAAACGACTAGAAAGGAAAGAGAAATATATATATGTGTGTAAAGAGGAAGATGAAGATTGTCCGAAAAGAAAGAAAAGGAAAAAAAAAAAAATCAAACTAATTTTTGTGTCGAGATTTAATGATAGTGTATTACGATTTCTTTATTGTTTATTTTGCTTTTTCCCAAGTTAACTGTCACTCAAATCAAAGTGGGAAGTTTGTATCTACGTTTTCAAGTATGTAAGGGAAAAAGAAATAATTTATATCTCCAAAAACAATTTGCTAACCAAGCCAAGGAATCACCTTAATGCATTTTTTATACGATTTAACACAGAATGATTACTCGGAGAAAAATAAATTACATGATAAAAACACAAGAAACATTAAAAAAAAAATTTCAAGAATTAGCAGTTAAAATATAATTAATGAAAATTATTGAAAAAAAAGCATATGCTGTTCAATTCGTTGATTTATAAAATGTCATCTGTCGTAATGAATACATATATACATTTTTTTAGTCAATACATGGGGGAAATCTATAAAGGTAACTGAAAATACAGCTTTAAATCAAAACACTTGTGTACGGCTCTTTATATTTCGATGAGTCTTGGGAGAAAGTAAACCTTACGAGATGGTTATTCCAGGCAATTCGTAACAATATTATTATAATCAATCAGTTTCTCAAGCATATGTCACAGGAGTTTATGATTATTGGTAATGAATCCTTAAGCAAATTTTGAGCTATTTTTACAAGTTCTAAAATATATTAAACTCTTTAAAAGAATTCTATTATCTACAGAGCAGTAAAGATTATTTTGATATAATTTCCTTTCAAATGTTTCATTTGGTTTTTCGCATTAAAATTTCAACCATCATATTAAGCTTATAATCAGTGTTAAAAAGATTAACTACTTTAACTCTTTTAAACATTTGTAAAAGGTTAATATTATTCCTCAAACGTGCAAATAATCCAATTTCAGTCGGATGTATGATAAAGTTAAATATTTTTATAACATACAAATGAAATAACTTGATTTTAAAAGACATGCACTCAAAACATTATTTAATATTATTACAAACAAATTAAATTAAGAAGAAAATTCTATAAAGCAATGTATAAAAGATTTTATAAAAATAGTAATACGCCTTATAAATTATTTCAATATTTTGAACTGAAGTAAATGTAAGCTTTAAATAAATAGCTGTTAGAGAAAAAATAGACAATTTTATACCTTATTTGACATTAATCATTCTAATTTTTTTTCATGATTAAAAAAAAACTTTAAAACTTGTTTTTCTGACCAACTTTTAACAAGTTTATAATCACCACTTTTCTTAAATAAATTCATAAATATTTTCAAGTTTATTATTCTGTAAATATTTTCTAAAATTTGGAACCTTACTTTTTTAAATTAAAAAATATTTTAATTAGAAACACTATTTTGGGGATATAAAATTATAAAATGTTTACAAGTACATAATGACATTTTATGAAAATTGTTGCCCCCATCCTGTCTAGTGGTTAGCGTACCTGACTACAGATGGGTGGGACCTGGGTTCGAATCCTGGCTCGGGCATGGATGTACTTTCTCTCTTTCTTGTCTTTGTCCTTTCTTTGTGTATGAATGGTTGCCTACCCTATAAACGGGTACCTATGGCATGTGTGTATTGAGGAAGTCGGACTCCACACCAAATATGGTTCAGTTGGAAAAGTGGAGCAGCGCACCCCATATTGCCAACCTGGCTGGCACACGACAACAACAACAACATGAAAATTGTTATTTTTTTATTGCATTAGCTGAAAACTAAAATTGTAAGCTTTTTTTTTTATTTTCGAAACATTTTTAAGCATAAAACTTTTAGCAGAAATACATTACTTACTTATGGTACTGGGCTTGAAGGAATGAAAACTCTTCTTTTATTCTATCACAGGATTCAGCTACAGTAAATTTAAATGGCTGACCACCCTGAGGAGGTGGGCCCTGAAAAAAAAAAAGATTTTCTTAATAATTTATTTTTTTACAAATACATCTATTTTTTATAACTCAAAAATAAACTGCAAAACATTGTTCAAACAGAGTGGTTAGTTTGACGCTCAAGAATCCTGTTTGCTAAAGAGTACCTACCAGTACCTACTTCCGAAAATCAACGCTGTGTTGAGAATCGAACACACGAACTATTGAAGAGAAGATTCAAATGCTAACAATTTAGCTATTGGCTTTAATTTCTATCGAATAAGTGATTTTAGTTTGGTACATCACTTAATTTTGTAAAGTCAGGATTGCTTGTAGCTCTTCGATTACTCTTTGGTACGACGGCCTATTAGACCGAGATCTATAGATTAAAGAGGATCATTACCATCTATGTCTATAGTGGGAATCAAACCTATGAACTGTTGGCATCAACTCCATAAAGGAGCAAACGAGTGGTAACATTAATTCCTAGAAATCTTCGAATTTCTATACATTGCTTTAAATATTTTTACTGATAATAACGGCACGTAACTAAGAAATTAACTATAATCATTTACTTTAAAAAATAGAATTCAAAACTACAATACAAATATATATTTTAAATATTTTATCTTAATAACATAATTAAGAGCATTTATAGTACCAAAATAAGTAATTGCCCAGCATGCTTTTCTGTGCTTAACCCTTACATGATAAATGTGTATTCTTTAATATCTTAAGCTTACTTTTTTTTATTTACAAAAGTGAGATAAATAATAAAAAAAATTTTTTTTCAATGTTAATTTTAGGAAAAATTTATCAAGATATTTTATAAATTTTTAAATAGTAAAACGAAAAAAAGTTTTTTTTTTCTTGTATACATTATAATACCTAATTAAAGAATAATTTCCACAAAAACAAAGATATACTTTTGCGCCAAAAGATTATCAGGTGATAAGAATTTGTAATGCCAAGATGATCATTTATTAGTGATAAATTAGGCAATTTATAAAATAAAAAATAGCATATGGTCATAAATTACATTTAAAATGAATGCGTGGATAAACTTTTACATTATTAAACACAATAAATAACTATACATCTACGTTTCATAACCAGATATTTCGAAGAATCGTGTAATAAATGATATATTTCATCATTCGACTAAAACTTTTTACTGAACCTTTTGTAAGTTCACGATTTCGGAATGAGAATTTAATAGCTACAACTTTTTAAAAAGAAATGAAAAAAAAAGGGTAGCCAAATCAAGCCACAACTTTCAAAATCGAACTTTCGAAAAACGCGTGACCTAACATCTTTTAAAGAACAATAGAACAATCAATACGAGCAAAATAACGTGTCAAACAGTAGAATAGGATTAATCTTTACAAGGAAGTGCATTTTTTACTCAAAAAGCTGTCATGACAAGTTAACGCTTTTGTCTTTTTGTAAATTTCCAAATACACTAACTTCCTCTAATTCTATTCATGCACTATTCAATATTTATCATAATTACAGGATTTAAATTTCGAATATAATATTAATCTCGAACTAAAAACGAATTCTTTTTTTTCCACTGAATTTAAATGACGCAGGAAAACGTGAACATAAAAAAAATTGTTAATTTAGATACAGCTCAGTTGAACTTTTCGATCAACCGCCCACATTTGCATGTTGTCGGAGGTTTTAATTTGCAACTTCTTTTGCAATCTTTTCATTGAAACACCAGTGTTATAGCATTATAATGATAGTTAAAGAACTATATTGCTATTTTATGTTAATTTCATTACCACATATCATGGTACATGATTGATTCAGCAGGACCAACTTCTAAAAGTCATCAATGAAAACTTTGAATCATCCACCAGCAATGGATATCAATCGTGGCAAGTGTTCATCAAAAATCATCTGCAGCATGAAATGATAAAATGACAGTTCCGATATTAGACTAAATTTCGGTTGACCACTATTTACCTCAGAATCACCCACTACTGAGCAGTACAGAATGCGACTATTATTTATATGAATTATAATTTTAATCATTTATGTGAATGTAATTACAACTGAGAGGACAACGGAAAATGGATCTGAGGGTGATTTTAATTTTTATAAACATTAATTTTAATCAAACCATGCCTCAAAATATCTCTGAATTATATCCAACATGGAATTACATAATTAAAAGGTTTGAAAGAGATCTCAGTATTTTTTTTTTGATATAGACGAACTCAATAAATAACCACAATTTGCAACAATAACATGGTTTATTACATAAAGGAAGAACGGTTATTATACGAGATTAATTCGAAATCAATATAGAAGATTTACGGTTATTCTTTGTACACACAAAGGTGATGATTAAAATTTATAATTTATTCCAAGTCGTTTAGAAAAATAATACAAATTTGTATTTTTTAATTTTCCGCAAAATTTAACATTAATATATAGTTGGTTGACTGATATTTTAAAGGTTACTTTTTGCTCGCGAGGGCTAATTAAAACGAGATAAACAGTTAAGTGAACTTAAAACCACTGCAAGCATGGATATGCCGGAATTGAGAATCGAATTCACGAACTGTTAAACCGAACGCTGAGTATAAGCTATTCGGTTTCCAGCTTAAAAGTGGAAAATATATTCCCAAAATAAAAACTAATTATATCAAGATGCTTTCTCTAGATTTTCATACTTTACGATGCGGTATTATCTGCATTTATCTATCATCGCGATTAATATATTTTCCAAGATAAAACTATTTTGGAAATATATTAATCTTGTAATATCTAATCTTCAAACTTTTATCTTGGAAATATATTCTTCACATGTACATACTTTGAGAATATATTTCCAAGATGAAACTATTAATATTGATAAAAAGTACCAGGATTTACCAATAATTATATAATTAATGAAAGTGGATATTTTCGAGAATTATTACACAATTCATTTGAGTAGTCATATCACATTTTCCTGACGTATTCTCTTCTTGTCATTAAATATACGATACTGTGAAACGCGGTTATCATTTTATCGCTTTCCGACCACCTTATGAAAAAAAAAAACGTGCAAGTAAAACCTAAAAAGAATGGGATAAAAACATGATATATGGTGGTTGATTCAATCTTTTAATTACACCACCCATCCAGGTAAATGGGTCTGCTTCTGTTTCATTTTTCCGGCGACAATTACAACAAATAAATCAGCAAATAAAGCTATCAAAAAACAGAAATCCACCCATAAAGATAAAAAGGGGGGAAAACAAGAAAATTAAAATAAATGCTTCAAGAGGATTTCGAGTGCGGTGGGTAGATAAAAAAAATGCCCTCATTCTATTTTGCCGCCCGATTAATATTCGTGAACCCCCTCGAAAAGCTGTAAAATAATGGCTTTAAAATCCGAGCAAATGAGGCGACGAGTGGTTACTCGTGAAACCGCAAGCACCTTGTTTCCGCCCCGCCATTGATCGACCCCCCTTCTTCTCACCCCACCCCCGTCATTCTCTAATACGCTGGCAGACCCCCCTCCTCGAAACCACTGCCCCAGCTAATTAATGTCTCGGGCAATTTAATGGGGCGCCGTTTTAATATCGGAGCCCCTCTTTCGTAATTAACAACTCCTTGGGCCCATTGTGGCGAGGTTGGAAAAGGGTTGTCGAAGAGAAAATTTTTAAAAACGCTCTTCTCCCTCTTTCCTCTTCACTCTTTAATGGAAGGGAGACACATTATTTAATGAGGGTTATTAGGGGCGCCGCAAATGAGTCCTCGCCCTATTGACTACTACT
>JAPDSC010137404.1:0-68531 GCA_026290005.1 Latrodectus geometricus
AAAAAAAGTTTCAAACCTTGTTTTTATAAATAAAACGAGAACATTGAAAAATATTTTTTACACAAATCATATAATATTTTATTATATATTTACAAACTGTGTGTGGCAATAAAGTTTTTGTACTAAAAAATCTACTATTCAGTATTTAGAATTGCACTGGATTTGAAAAATCTCTTGCACATAAATTTACATTGATGTGCTAATTTAATGAATTATCAAAAAAAGGAGGAAAATGTTTAAGAAATTGTAATTGTTAATGAATCAATATGTAATTTTTTTTTTTTATCTTATTAAAATTTCTATTTTTCTCTTACTATATATTCTTTATTCCTTGGAATTAATACATGAAAAATAAATCATTACAGTATGAAATTCAATACATATATTTGTTATTTTTTAGAAACATTATGATATGAAACTATTATTTCTTTGATTAGTTTAATGGATTATGAGTTATTCTTTAAATTAATTTTAACAAATGAATTAGTTAATGTATTTTATTTGCAGGGAGAATTTTCCTTACTTTAAAACTGCTCCTAATGGTTGGAAAGTAAGTTTAATTCTTTTATTTACTGTATGTTTAATAAAATATTATAACAGCAATAGGAAATATTTATAATGTTTTATTCTTTAAATTTCTACTTTACCTTTTAAAGTTAGTAATTGTATAATAGAAAAACTTATGGAAATTAGGAAAAAATAAGATCTATTACAAGATATAAATCACATGAGTAGTTAATTTTGAATTTTGTGAAAATTTAAAAACAGAATATAAGTAATATGAAAAATAAATTATTATTAAACAAAGAAGTATTGAGTAAAAACAATGTATTTATGAAGTTATAACATTTTAATGCATCCATCCAAAAGCCTTTATAAAAATATATGCAAGTTTATTTAAATATAATTTTATATTTACCAGATAATTAATAAAATCATGTTGTTTCAATGTTATCCATTTTCAGCTTCAATTATGGGATATTTTAAAAATTATTTTCTCAAAAATATTATTTGTAACTGAAGATTTAATAGGAAGAAATTAACATATTTATGATATATGAATTCACCATATAAACATGGCATATGATACAAGCTTTGTTTCAAAAGATAAAATCTGTTGAAGTCCAATATTTTTCTGAGTTGTTATTTTCAATAAATATGTTGTTTCTTCCAGTAAATTTAGTTTCTTTTCAATTCAATAATTTTTTTAAAAATAAATATAAAATGTACAAATTAGAATATAAGAAAAGAAGTATAAGTAACTTATTATTGTTTTTTATCTAATGTTTGCTGATTTGTTATATGAAGAAAATTGTATTAAATTAAACTTTTAATACTATAAAACCTAACAAAGGTAAGATAATTGTCTAAAGTAGCGAAAATTTTATTTTCTATGTCTCACATTAACTACTCTATTATATTTCATTATTTTGGAGAATTTAATTAAATAAGCATGCTTTTTTCTAACGTTGAAATGACTTCATAATTTAAGAAATTCATTATCTAATATTATAATTGTAAATTTTTTTAAATAATTAAAAGATAATTTTATATTTTTCTATCTAACAATTATTTAAGATTTTAATATCCAAAATCAGGTGGACATATATGTTTATGATTTTAAAATAAAGAAAACAAGAAAATTTGCTAATTTTTTAATGTCAGTTAAAAATTAATCTTTAATATAACTAAAGTTTTCTTAACATGCATGGAAAGTTGAAAGAAAAATAAATGAACAAACAAAAATTAATATAAACATAATGCATAGTATTAAGAATTTAAGCTTACTTTTTACATGTAGGTATAATTAATTCATTTCTTGTATTCTAATTAACACATTTATTAATTTTTCTATTTTATTATCATAGAATTCTGTGCGTCATAATCTATCTTTGAATAAGTGTTTTGAAAAGATTGAGAAACCAACAGGTAATAGCACACAAAGAAAAGGTTACCTTTGGGCTATGAATCCAGCGAAAATTGAAAAAATGGAAGAAGAATTACAGAAATGGGGTAGTAAAGATCCTGCTGCAATAAGAAAAAGCATGGCAAATCCAGGTATAATTTGTTTAAATTTTTGATTCTGTTGTAATTATATTTTTTAATGTGAAAATTTGTTTATATTAATTGTAAAGTTTTCAAATTACAATACAAATTATTTAATGATGTTTTTCCATTGAAAATTTTTCTCCCTTACATCAGTGGTTTGTATTATGTTTAATACCCTTTAACTTTATAAAAAGTAAATACCATTGTATCATTCATGAATTCAAAATGATGTATTTATTTTTGAGTTCTCTTTATTAAAATATTTTGCAGTTGTTCTTTTAAAAATTATTAAGCTGCACTAGTTAAGTAAATACTTCATTCTTATGAGCAGAAATTTGATTTCTCTACTAATTCTCTTTCAAAATATATTTGCCTTGTGTTTTTTAAAAAACATAAAAGTTTGAAGAAAAGTGCATATAATTTTTATGTTGAATTCATAATTTTATTGTAATTCAGAATGGTTCCAGATTTATTTCAAATATAGCATTAAATAAATAAGATGTAAACAAATGTAGTGAAATGTAAGATGTGTTTATAATGCTTAGAAATTATTTATTAATTTATATATATATATATATCTCCCAAATTGTCTCCTGCTTCTTTTGTGTAATTCTATAATATAAATGCATGAATACAATATTAAAATTATCAAGATTCAGTTCAAATCTACTCTAAAGGAAATAATTATTAATACTAATAAGAAAAGAAATTATATAAACACTATATATATCTCAGGGGTGGCCAAGACGTCGACCGCAGTCTACCAGTTGACCGAGAAGACATTTTAGGTAGTCCACACGACCATCCTGATAATGACCTCGGATATTAACAATTTAATTTATGACTTATGATATAGAATCAATGAATTATTCAAAATAAAAATTTACTACAGTCTACACTTTAAAACGCAAAACAAACTGCAAAGATTTACGATTTAAAGGTTTACGATTTAAAACCTAAAACAGACATGATAAGCGCAATTAAAATATTAAAAAAAACTATAGAAAAGTATGCATCTCAATTAAGAAAACACGAATTGAGAAACTTCAAAAACATGGAAGAAGAGTGCATCCATAATCCAAACCGAGACTTCGAATATTTCGCTTAACACTTACCTGTTTTGTTTGAAGAATTTGAAAAAAAGGTTCACTGACTTAATTAGGTTGAAAAAAAGAAATTTTATGACATTTCTAATTAATGAAATGTCAAAATTGATAGACATTGTCACAATGAAAATGTCAACATTGATGGATAACGTATCTGAAAAAATAGGACATTAAATAGATATCACATCAATCACGGTTGAGGAAGAAATTATTAAACTAAGATGCGATAAATTTCTTAACTCCAGAGCATATTTAGCGATACTGATTTTTGGAAATTAATTTCTGAGGAAACGTTTCCAAATATTTACGAATTGATTTTGTAATTCAAATCATACTTTGGATCAAGTTATCTTTGAGAATCTGCTTTTCAACCATGAACAAAAACAAACATTGGTCGCATTTAACAGATGAGCATTTAATTTCGTGTTTGTGCATTGCAATAAGCTTGTACCAGCCACAATATGATAAACTTGTCGCAGATATACTGTGCCAAATTTCAACTAAACGAAGCAAATAGGATGGTCACTTTTTGATATATGAATACTTTGATTATTTTCGTAAATTGTTATTTTGTAAATATTAATATTAATTTTTTTTTTTTTTTTTTTTTTTTTTTTTTTTTTAGAAAAATTACGTAATTTACCACTTTTTCATGTTACCAAAAATAAATATGTACGTTAATTTAGCTCTGCCATTGATAGAGCGCCATCGATTTTTTAAATGTGGAGTAGATCCTGGATCCCAAAAGATCCTGGACCACCCCTGATATATCTAATCAGAGTTCTCTATTTTTTTTTCAATTTTTTTTTTCTTAAAATTTCCCAATGTCGTTAAAAAAATTTGTAAGTCTTAAAGGAAAATATAAATTTTATATACCATTAAAATCATCCATTACAAAAATATGTTCTACATTTTTTTTTTTTTTTTTTTTTTTTTTTTTTTTTTTGACGAGGTTGAAAATAAAAATAAATAAAATGATTAAATGTTCTTATCATGAATTTCATGATTCTCACATTCTTTATTATTTTAATAATTATTTTTTAAAACTAGTTTTAATTTAAATAGCAATTTTTTTTAAAATTTGCATCGAAAATTGCATTGAAAATCATTTTTAAATGAAAAACTAGTTTAAAAATATAAACTTGTAGGATTTTCTCCAAATAATTGTGCTAAAAATAATAAAACCAAAGAATTTTTAAAGTAAATATAAAAATGGATTTTATTAAAATATAGTAGAAATTGTGTTTTCTAAAATGAATTTGCGAGTTAATTTATTTTCAAAATTTTATCTCGTTATTTTCAGAATTTTTTTTATTCTTTATATTTTTAAATTTATACAAGACTAACTGAATCATTATGTTTGAGGATTGTTAATAAATTGTATAAATGGTGAATTATTTGTAACAAAATACATTTTAAACCATAATGAATATCTGCTTCATTTGCTTGCTTATTTTAATTAAAACTGGGTAAATAGTATGGTTGCCAATTACTTCTCTTTAAGAAGCTGCATCAGCTATTTTTGGTTTCTTTGATTCTATTTCTGATGTAAATCAAATGATGTGTTTCTTTATGTAATAAATACTTTATTGTAAGGAAAATAAATTATACAAAAGAATGTGAACTCTCACAAAGTTTTTGATTTGATTTTCATCAAATGATTTTATTTTCTTTGAATAAATAATTTTTTCTGCCCTAATTCTAAGCATTTTTTATATAAATCTAATTAAATTTATATTTTGCAACTAAATCTTTCTAATCTAAACAATTATATGCATTGCAATTTTTTTTATTGTGATTGTCTAAAAATAAAAATATGCTTTCTACTAAATAAGTACTTTGTTCACTGGTTTCTCAGTTACAGTGACTACAATTTTTTTACCATGAAGCTTTTACATAGACTAAAAACTACAATTTTATAATACAGAAACTAAACATAGCAAATTTTAAAGCTGTTATAACTCAAGCGTCTTTTATCGCCAAAAATATAGTGAGAAGTCTTAAAACTGCCTTATATTTTGCATATTTATTTCTCATTTATGAAAACCATTATTTTCAGAGAAAGCATTGTTTAGACAATTTCAGAAATTAAGCTATTATAGTATACTAAAACAAATAATTGAACAAATATAAGGCACTCATACAAATATTTAGTATTCATTACAATATACATAAGACTTTGGAAATTTATTTTTATCTTCTTTTCTAATAGCATACTTTATAAAATTAAGTATACAAAGATTTTTTGGTGATTAATAAATTCAATTATGAAGATTCAAGTTCCTATTTTAATTTGTAAATATAAAGAAAAATAAATACAATTAACACAATTTATATGATCCTGTATAAATGAACAATAACAATGTAGTAAAAAATTTTTAGAACTTATTAGTTTCTGGCTAATACATTTGTGATTTAGTTTTGGCTTTATTTTTGAAGAATTAACTATACACCATAGATATTTTAAATATTTGTGAATCACATTTTTTCCATTGTCAGTTTTTTTGTAGCATTTTTAAACTTTATTTAGTTTAATTAAATTATTATAATATTAAATTGAATTTTCTCTAATTCTTCTATTTTTGTAATTTTTAGAACGTTTGGAACTCATTGAAAAGGGTGAATTGCGAAATGACAGTGATGATGAAGAGGAAGACATGAATGTATCTCTAGAAGAAGAGAGTGAAACTTACCCTCAAGAAGAAAAAGAAAATGAGATGAGAGTGCAAACTATTGGAAATGACCTTCTTAATAGTGATTTGAATGTTCTTGGTGATTCAGTCAATATTGATTCCTGTATTGATGATCTTGACCTCCAGGTTTGTCTTTACTGATATTTAATCTTTAGCAAAATTATTATAAAGTTAACAGTTTTTATGATTTTAAATTGTACAAATGTTCAATAGTTTAGATTCCTCTATCAAAATAACATGTTCAATGATTCAGTGTAAAATTGTTTGATCATGATTTTGAGCATATGAGAGCTCAGTTGCATACCATCTATGGCTTGCTCATTCACAAAAACATTGCAGATTCCCTGTTATCAGTTTTGAAAAAAAATGTGATTTTTGTTATCCTCCTCCTTTGGAAGTTCGAACAGTTTCTTTCTACATGAGAAATGGTAGAACCCACTTTACCATCATGCAAAATTGATATTTGGTTATTTCATGGGAGATTCATTTAGTTTTACTGCCAAACAACATCTTAAATGCCAAACAAATCTTGTTGTTTAGATTTTACATTTTTGGTAAACTCCAATATATCTTAAAATCTTTTGGAAGAATTTTTGAATTGTAATGTCTGCTTAAAGGATTTATCTTAATGACAAGTTTATTCTTTATGAAATATTTCTAATTTAAAACTAATTATATCAGAAGCTATGGAAAATGGTTTTGGGAAATTTTTTTACAGTAGTTTGCAGTGAATTTAGTAATGTCTTTTTTTTTTCTTTATCTAATGTGTAAATTTAAAATTATTTCATTTGATAAATTTATTTTTCAATTTTTTGTGCATTTTAATGTTGATTATTTTTAGCTATATTTATCAATCCTTGATTATTGGTTTCTTACGGTTTCATTGTACATTGGTTATTATTAATCATTAAAAGTAAATAAAAAGTAATTATAATTTAAAGTAATGTAGATAATTTTTTTCTGTGAAGAAAATATCTTATTTTGATAGTAGATGGAAATTTTGAAATGAATAGTATGGTAATTTGCCTTTTTTTACCTCCTAATAAATTTATTTAAACTACTTAAATATAGATTTTACTTATATTTTTGTGCGTGAAAGATTTCATTAATTGTGTAAATAATAAACTATTCAGTTATTTTTTTTTTTAATCACATGAAAAAAAACTTTGAATGAAATGTAATTAGATAATATATTTATTAGAAAAATTACTGTCCGCGAAAATAAAAGGAGTCTTATCAATTAAAAAAACGGTATTTGATTAATGAAATAAAAAAAAGTATAACAGTCT
This sequence comes from Latrodectus geometricus, assembly GCA_026290005.1. NCBI lineage: Eukaryota > Metazoa > Arthropoda > Arachnida > Araneae > Theridiidae > Latrodectus > Latrodectus geometricus. Next base: position 7,138 of record JAPDSC010137404.1, read on the forward strand.
TTTAAATTTGTATGTAAGTATTTATTATATATTATTAAAAGGATAAAATATTTTATAAATAAAAGTCCTATTTCAGAAAACTGCAAATGTGAAAAAATTACTTCTTATTTTCTTTTGGAACTAGATCCAAAATACAGTATTGAATATACAACCTTTATAACTCAACTTTTATCTTCTGTAATCTTAGAAATATTATTTATTTGACAAAAATCAAAAGTTATGCAATAGATGAAATCATAAATAAAATGAAAAATGTTAAATTATACAATGGAGATAAAATACTAAACTTGATTTAAATTAGTTATCTCATAATTTTCTTTGAAATTTTAAGATAACATTCCTGAATATAAATTTTGGAATACCCATTTTAGTGAAAGTATGATTGCAATTTTTAAGACCTTTAGTTAAAGGTTCTTTTAAAATTATAGAATGTTATTACTAGTGACAAAATAATTTTGATGGATAATTATTAAAGAATATTTAAGTGTAATTAAATATTATTTGCAAAATCAAAATTTGGAAAGTGTAAACCTCATAGTTTTGAAAAGTATAAACCTCATTGTAGAGACCGTCCTACCAACTAAAGAATTTAAGTGGACTGTATCTTAACAATAACAACTTTTATTCAACATTAAAAGGAGTAAGTAAAGGAAGACCAAACGGCAGGCCCGTCTGTCACCTGCCCCTGTTACAGCTACTTACTTACTAAATTACATAAACAACTCCCTCACTTGGGTAAGTGAGAACGCCATCTATATTATAACAGAGGTCTTAACTTACTCCCCTGGGTTGAAATGTTAATTTCAAAAAATATCATAAATTTACATTACAAAATATCATGACATTATGTAAATAATAACTTAAATTTTTTAACATTTGACAACATTATACAATAGCATTATATAATAAACACACATTACAATGTAGATAAGAAATATGCAAAATGTATATAAATGAATAATATGCAATTCAATTTTTATGTACTTTCAAACATGAGCAATATCTTTTAATTTACAGGTTAAAATACTTAAACTTCTAACATTTCGTTTCGTAATGGTACCATTTGGCAATCTAACGTTCACAACTCTTATTTTAGTTATTACCTGAGAAAACTTGTTCTATTCTACCAATTAAGTATTTATTCATTGGAAGATTATCTTCTTTTATTAAAACTAAAGAACCTGTTTCTACATTATCCTTTTCAAACTGCCATTTCGTTCTTTCCTGCAAATTGCTTAAATAATCTCTTTTCCAGAGTTTCCATATTTGTTGAGTAGCCTTAGTTGTTCTTTTCCATCTATTTAGATTACTTTCTTTTTATATTAGCTAAATTAGGTTCGTTAATACCTTTTAATTGTCTGCCTATCAAAAAATTACCTGGGCTTAATGTTTGAAAGTCATCAAAATCAGAACTTATTGGAGTAAGGTCTAGAATTTAGCATTCCTTCAATTTGAATAACTATAGTTAAAAATTCTTCTAAAGTGTAGTTGTTGTTTCCTACTAAATTTCTACCATTAAGTGGCCAAAATTTTTTGTCTTAAACAATATAATAAGGATTGGGGATTAGCATGGAAATATTTTTCATGATAATATTTTAAGATAACTATAGTTAATTTATTAGACTTAGGAAGAATAATGGGATTTTTCTTATCTTTAGCAAAATTTGAATTGTTTAATCTACCTCCAACTCTAAGAATATTTTCTTCATCAAGATATGGATTTAAAGATTTTAATTTACTGTTACCTGAAATGGGCTCATCTTTGATTATTTTACTTATGTCTTCCAAAAATTCCTCTTGTTGTATGAATCTTACCATAAACATTTCTGCTCGTTCAATTTCTGAAGATTCTAATGTATCTGATTTTCTCTCTGATGGAGATTTTACATTATGTATGAATCTGAAACAAAAACTTAATATGTGGATTAATTTTATGTAATTGTTAGAAATTTTCAACAAATTGGATATAAATGAATTTTGAGATATTAAACTTAAAAATTGAGTTCTTATTAGATAAATCATCAGCTTTTCTCAATTCGTTTTCGAATTCAAGTTCATTGACTGGTTCAACGGATTCATTTAAAAGGTTATCTTGTAACAGAAATGTTGGTCCATGAAATCAAATAGAATTCTGGATCAGGGAACTGGCACTTTCACTTCGAGTAACTAGATCTGCTGGATTGTTCTTTCCAGGGCAGTGAGACCATGAGTTGGCATCGGTCAAGGCTTGAATCTCTGTCACTCTATTGTCTAAAAATGGTTTCCACTTTCTTGGCGAACTTTGAACCCAGTGCACAACAATTTGAGAGTCCGACCAGAGATAACTTTCGTTGTAGCCTTTTCTTGAACGATTTTCTTTATTTTATCCACTAAACCTGATGCGAGTAGTGCTCCCATTAGCTCTAATCTAGGCAAGGTTAGCTTCTTAACAGGAGAAATTCGACTTTTCGAAACAAAAAGATTTACTTCAGCCTCATTATCCTTGTAGACTTTGAGATAAAATACTGCACCATAAGCCTTGTTGCTAGCATCCGAAAAGCTATGTATTTCCACATATTTACTGGAGGAATTGTCCAAAATAAATCTTGGGATTTTCAATTCTGAAAGATAAGGGAATTCCGTACACCACTTAGACCATTTTTCTTCTATATCTGTAGGAAGCTGTTCATCCCAGGATAGATTTCTTCGCCATAATTCTTGCAACATACATTTAATTCTTATAGTGAATGGAGTTGGAAGTCCTGTCAGATCGAAAATCTTCCCAGCAGCTTGTAAGATTAATCGTTTCGTATTCTTTTTGACTTTAAGGAATTCCATTAGATTTTTCACTTCCACTGTCGGCAGTATTCTAAGTGATTCCTAATATTTTCATTAAATTGGTTCCCGATTCCACAGAAGAGGCTGGTGGGTGAATATCAAAATTTTCTTGCTTCCATCTGTCCATTAAGCTTGATTCGTTAGAATTCCATTTTCTTAGCTTCATACTTGCTTCCTGCATTATTTCTTTTGCGTTATAAGAAATTTTGAAGGTTTCTTCAACGTTATTAGCTCCAGTTATTAAATCATCTACATAGAAACAAGTGTTCAATAAATTAACTGTGGTAGGATATTCATCACGATATCTTTCTATATGATGCTTTATCGTGGCGGCTAACAGGAAAAGGGTTGAATTAACTCCAAAGAGAACACGCTTAAATCTGTAAATTTCAATCCCATAATTATCTCTTTGGAGAACTTTATCGTTTTTCCAGAGGAATCTTGTTACATCTGTATCATCTGTTAACAAAGATATTTGCAAAAACGCCTTTTCGATATCGGCTGTGAATGCTATTTTATTGAAGCGAAATTTGATTAATAGATCCATTAAATTTGGATTAAGATTTAGACTGGGTAACAAACAGTCATTTAAAGATATCTGACCATGATCATATGAACTTGCATCAAACACAATGCGTACTTTGGTAGTAAGTTTATCATTTTTGCAAACAGGTTGATGAGGAAGATAAAATAAGTGTTTACCGGAAGAAGATTTCTCAGGAAAAACCTTTTCGGTAACACCTGCCTTCAAATAATCTTAGATTATTTCATTATATTGTTTATGTAAAATGGGCTTTCTATAAAGTCGTTTTGAAAGAGTTCTAAGTCTTCTTTCTGCAACAGTATAGTTATCACTTAAAATAAATGAATTGAAAGTCCACGGTAAGCATACTTCGTAACGATTATCTTTATAAGTTACTGTTTCCTCAAATTTTTGTAAAGCATCATCATTAGAATCTAACTTGGAATTATCTCTTATACTTAATGATTCCAGATCCCAAAATCTTTCTAAATCATTTTTCAAAGTATCGTTATCATTTATTGTTAAATAGCACTGCAATTTATTTGGAATTTCTTTTTCGTTAATAGAACCCGCAACTATCCAACCGAAAACTGTTTTGCGTAAAATAATATTTTCGTTTTTCAATTTAATTTGATTTGCCTTTAATACTTGATAAAACAGTTCACCTCCAATTAAACAATCAATTTTTCCTGGCTCATTAAATTCAGGATCTGCATAGTTTAAATTCTTTGGTAAATCTAATTTTGATATGTCTATTTGTTTTGAAGGATTTAAATCTGTAATTTTTGGCGCTATTAAAATTCAATATCTGTTTCAAAATCCTTATCAGCGTTAGAAATTAGTGGATATCATTTTTTTTTACTGTTAAAGAAGACCCGTTAATCCCTGCAATGGGTGCGTTAACATATTTTTTCTTTATTCCAACAAGTCAGCAACTTCATTCGTACAGAAAGACGATTGCGAGCATGAGTCCAGTAGGGCGCGAAAAGAAAATAAACTTTCGTTTTTTCCTTTTATTTGTATTTTAGTTCTTGAAAGTATCGCATACTTGGGAGCTGCAGAAGGGTAGAGGCAGCGGTTAGTCATTGTAACTGATAGGGCAGTGTCGCGCTCTTTCAAGGTCAAAGGGCTTTCTGTTCGTTTCCTGGTAGCCCTTTATAAATGACTCTAATCTTATTATTTTTGTTTTGATGGCACTGCGCTGCCGATTCAAAACAGTAATTTATTGCTTTGCCATAGTTACCTATTTCATTTACGCTCGTAATCTCCGGGTCACTTGGACCAAAATGGAGGGACCGTCCTACTAACTAACGAATTTAAGTGGGCTGTATCTTAACAAAAACAACTTTTATTCAACATTAAAAGGAGTAAGTAAATGAAGACCAAACAGCAGGCCCGTCTGTCACCTTCCCCTGTTACAGCTACTTTCTTACTAAATTACACAAACAACTCCCTCACTTGGGTAAGTGAGAGCGCCATCTATATTATAACAGAGGTCTTAACACTCATAGTTTCTATATAGTTAGAAATTTACTGTGCCAAAAGAAAGTGAAACGTTATTCTCCTCAATAAGTTTTTTAGCATTGTGTCTATTCCTAATTCCACATGTTTACATAAATTATTTGTGCACAGTATCAGAGAAAAATTCATCAAATTTTTAATCTAATATTAAAAAAAATAGTTTTTCAAAAGGAATTAATTTTTCCAAGAAGTAATTACAATTTTTTAAAATAGTGATATATTTTTAGCATGGTAATTTAAGTGACATTCTTTATAATTATAAATAATATGTATAGCAAATATGTTAGATATTATTTATAGATTTATGATTTTATGTCTTTTCCATACATTTTGTATGTGACTAGTTGATTTGTCAGAAAAAAAACTAATTTTGAAATTTGTTGCTTTTGAAAATTGATAAATAATCTGTCTGATTTTAACAGTTCATTATCAGCTTGTTTCAGAGTGCTTTTTTTTATAAGAAAGAGCGAATCAAAGATTTATTACTATTGACATTTTGTTGAGAAATTTATGTATAGGTTTGGCTATTTTTTTATTGGTTTTTAAATTTATACTTTTTATTAATATTTAATTTTTCAAATTTGGTATCTTAAATATTTTGTTATATTTAAGTATAAAATTATCCTAAGTTTTCTTAAAAAGTGATATTTATAAACTACTACAACTTATAAAATACTTGTTTCTAGTTTTGTTATTTATGTAATCATCTAATTTGATTATTATCCAATAAATTAACTGATAGACTAATAAGTTTTTAATTAAAATTAAATAAAAAATATTAATAAATGCTACAATAATTTAACCAGTAATGATTTTACCTTCAATTAAATTTTTTTCATGTCTGTTATGACTAAGAATATATATATATATACTTCTTAAAAGTAGTTATTGATCCCATTTGCTGAATAGTATTATTAATGTTTATTACTAGAGTGGTGATTATAGTAGCTGGTTTTTTTTTTATCTTAGTCAGTATAAAATTTATGTGTAATTTTATTATTTCAAATATCTCTAGCACATTCCTTGGTTCACATAATTCATATATATTATATACTAGACAAATAATCATTATTTATTACAGTTTTTCTTTAGTATTTTATGTATAGGAAATCCTATATATAAAATTATAAGATAACTTATGATTGAATATTTTCACACGTAGCTTTTTAAAAAAATAATTTAAAAATTTAATTTTTCGCTTTTGGGGAAGTTTGTTTACCATATTTTAAAACTTATTTTTCATTGTATTGATATAATATGTGAACATAACTTGAATAATGAAAACAAGTGGTTATATACAAGGCAGACTACCCAATCTGTTCTTCAAATATTGAATTTCCTCCTACTTTTCTTTGCTTTTTTTTTATACCTATAACATAAAAATTCTTATTTTAAAGTTTATGACAGATATTTATTCTTACATTAATATTGTATACTGAAATATTATAAACTAAAATGTTCAATTTCTGAGATGATATCCCTGTTTAAATAAAGAATGATTGAAAATTATAGTAAATAATTTTTAAAAAATTCATATTATATCTGAACTCTATTCTTATACAAGCCAGTTTTTATTTATTCATAACATCATTTCGATTTTTTTTATGATGTTCTTTATTAGTTAAATTACTGATACAAACTGGTTAGCTTTACATTACTACCGAGTACAAATTTTAATTTTCTAAATAACTCTACAAGAAACGTACTCCTCAGAATTAAACCAAGACTTCTATTCCTAATTATGCACCAGTTTTTATATAATTACATAATTGTTAATGCTATAATCGGTTATTCTTTACCCTATTGAGTTGATTAAAATAGTTATTTTTGATTTGCAGTTAGTTAGAATTAATCATAAATAATATCTTATATTTTCCCATTTGATACATATAACTTTTGTTAGTCTTCTTACAATAAAGGGAAGAAATCATAGAATTCTTAATAATAATGAAGCAATTTAAAGTTTTATTGGATATTTCTAAAATTCAGTAAAATGAATTATATAGATAATTTATTTTCGAATGCATGATTAACACAAAAATTAACGTCACATGAAGAATAGTAGTATTTAAATCTAATTATATTAGCTAACACTTAAGGTTAATTTCATTAAACAAAAAGATTTTTGATGGCTAATTGTGTTAAAATTATACTTATTTTCTATTACCAGGAAGTTATCCATTAAATTTGTATCAGGAAAAAGTGTATCACTATATAATTAATTCTAATATAGGTCTAATTTTCTTTTATGTATTAGTCTTAGTTTGTGTATTTTTAACATTTCAGAAAGGTATATGGGGAGAATTATGTGAAGATAGATTGGAGTTTATGAATGATAATCCTGCTAGCCCCCTTTCACCTAAAAATTGTGAAACAATGGAAGATGATTCTTCTTTAGATTCCACTCCGTCCTCTCAGCGACCCTACCTTGCCAGCTATATTTACAAAACTGTTCAGCGCACTTCCACATCTGGCTCAAGCACTAGAAAGTTCCCGCCCATTAAATCTGGATCAGGAAAAAGTGCATCATAAGTATGTTTAATTTTAGTTAATATCCGGTGTTCTGTGTCTTTATACACACAATATTTCTATCAATGACAATTATGAAACTGCAGATCAAGGACATTGGCGGCTAATTCTTAAAGCAATCTCTTTAAGGGTTTCTCTACTTTTTACTAACCTGCAGTTGCAAGGCTAATATAAATTCTCTCTTAAATTCAAGAGAGTAAATGTATTTCAAATATTGTTAATTGGATGACATCATTGGGTATAATGAGGTATTGAATAAGCATATTACTCTTTGCAAAATGCATTTTTTAAATGTTTTAAACCTGTATGTTGCAGATTACTAATGAATTAAATTCAAGAGAGTAAATTTATTTTAAATATAAATTTATATTTAAAATACATTTATCCTCTTGAAATTGTAAGTTTTTGATGTTTAAAATTTAGGAGAGCAAAAGTACTTCAAAGACTGTTAATTGGATGACATCATTGGGTGTAATGAAGTACTGATAAGTATATATACATCTTTTAAAGGCATTTTTTAAATGGATACTTTTTGTTTTAAGTATATGTATTGCAGATTATGTATGTTGTATAAAATTATGCTAATCATTCATGCAATTGTGGAATACTTGTAATCCAAAATTTTAAATTCTTTAAATGTTTTTAGATTGAGTAGTTTAATATTGAAGTGTGCCATTTTTGTGTGACTGAAAATACTGAACTTTAGTTCTGGTATTTATTTTATGACAATTCATTCCAAAATTTGTAATTTTTTGGATCTTGGAGAAAAATGGTTTTAAAACTTGTGTATCTATTACTATTAATCATTCAATAAATGGTTGTGATATGTATTCCTTTTTAATTGCATTGAAATCAACTAAATTTTGCGAACGCATTGAAAAACCATTTAAATCTGTTTTCTATTTTTTATTCAGTGTACTGATATGTTGTAACTTTGGATATAATATCTTAATCAAAATTGTCTTTAGTTTTATAATCAATATCAAACCTCTTTTAAAGGAAATTAAATGTGGTTGAATTTTGAAAATGTTTACATGCTTGTGTTTTTATATTACCAGCCCTTCAACTTTTAAATGCATTTCTGGTTATTCCTTTTTGAGTTTGTGCTGACTTCATCTATTATTTTGAACAAATAACCAACGCACAAGTTTTATAAAACGTACCTTTTATATTTTCTTAAAACATATCTTTTTTCATATATTTATGATGTAATTTCACTTGTTTTCTCATGATTCTGCTGCCAGTTTTTTTTATTTATTTAGGTTGTATTATTTTAAATTGTCTTTTTCTGCAAATGGAATAATTTCACTTGTTGATAATGCTACTGAAAAAGCTTTTTCAAATAATAATACTCATAATTTTGATTTTTATACTTTTCCTAGTAGTTATAATTTTTATCCTAAGTTATATTAAAATGAACTTTTGTCTTTTATAAAAATTCTCACCAAATATCTACTCATTAAGTCATTTTTATTAGTTTTAAAATATACTTGAATTTAATATTTTTACTTCTTGGTGTTTAAACTCTAAAATTTTAATGTCATGCAGAAATTTAATAAAGCTTATAATATACAATAATATTTAATCAAACCTTCTGGCATCTCACCCAAAATCTTGCTTCAACTCATTACTTCCTTACATTTTAATTAGTAATTTTTTTATGCTACAAATAGGAAATTTCAAAATTTAACACATTCGCTGCCACCAAAATTTATATATCCATCCTCAGAAGCCGAATTTAAAAAATGTGTTTTAATGATTAAAAACGTTACTAATATTTTAATAGTAAAGCCAGAAGAAAAGAAAAACCTTTTATTTTCGTGTTTAGTGTAAAAAAATTTCGGACGCTCTAGAGCGTCAGTGGCACCTCACGTTCAACTTATTATCTGTATGCCACTGACGCTCTGGCGCATCTCATCATTTTTCTGCGAAATTATTGACACATTATATAAAGTCACAGTTTAAAAGAAATAAAACGTTTAATTGGATAAGTGAAATTTATGAAAAATTATAAAATGTAACAAATATTGTATAATATACATAAACAACATAATAGAAAATGAAAAAAAAATTAAACTTATTACAAACAAAATGTCAGTGTAGAACAGTACTGCATAAATATATTATCATTTATGGTATATTTCACAGCAATTCAAGCAGTATCCTGGCTTGTCGGGACAGTCACTGCACTCATACGTAGTGTCCGTGCGTTTGCCTTGAGAGGAACAAGATGTACACCTTTTTCTTTGTATTTTGGTTTTACCAGGTGCAAGTTCTCTTTTCTGAAGAGTATGTCTGAGATTCTTGGGAGTCGGCTTTTGTTCGTCTGTTGATGGCAAAAGTGATTTTACAACGTTCAGTCGGTACTCGTAAAGTGATATTTTTTTCCGGAATATTTATTATAAAGAGCATGTGAATTCATTAGCATTACTTCAATAGTATGAAAGAACAATTTTTTATACCAGCGTAGTGATTTTCTCTCCGAGAGATAATATGACAGCATTTGATCTTGCCGATCTACACCAGACATAAACGCATTATGTTTGATGATTGGCAGAGGCTTCTGCTTTATTTCATTTCGTTTATTTAAAATGTCAACCATTTCATTTTTGTATTCCATAGAAATATAAGACACTTTACGCTTATCTTTCCATTTTCCGATTATTACTCCCTGACAATACCTTTCAATAGTATCGCCTTTTCGCAATTTAATAGTTTGAACATTCTTTGGAGTGTTATTTCGAGTGGTTCTCAATGTGCCTGTGCAGTGTGTCTTTTTATCTAACAGTAACTTGGCCAAGTCAAAGCTATTATAATAATAATTGTCCATGAAAACATGGTGACCGACATTTAATTTTTCATTCAGTAAACGCAAAACAATTTTTTGTGTATGGTTTTGCCCTCCATTGTCATCTAATAAACCAGTATACACGGCAATCTTTTGCATTCCACTTGATGTGCTCAAAATATAAAGTTTTCTACCGTACTTATGTCTTTTATTCTTTATGTATTGGCGAAACAATAATCTACCTCGCCAGAGAACCATAGATTCATCCAAAGAAAGTTCTCCATTAGGATAATATATCTCGCCCATTCTTTCGTTTAAATAATCGATAACAGGGCGTATTTTAAATAACCTGTCTGTAGGTTGAGGTTCTCCAGGTTCACTATTTTTTGCAAAATGTAATGCACGTAAAATTAATAAAAACCGATTTCGGCTAATGCTATTTGCAATGCCTGCATTTTGAAATAATGGGTCCTTCTTCCAGTAGTCCTGAAGTCTATTCATTCTTACTGTCCCCATTTGCAGGAATGCTCCCAAAAAAACTAAAAATTCATCCACTTTTAAATCTTTCCAAAGCGTTATTCATGACTTTTCTTTCGTTTTATCGCTATTTTGTATTTCTAATGCGTAACAATTTGTTTCTTCGACTATTTTTTCCAGAAATACTTCAGTGAGGAAAAGGCGAAAATATCCGATAGGAGTACTTTCAGTTGGCTGTATTAGCAAGGACTCAGATTTTGTAAATGTATGACTTACCATGCAACTTGAATCTGTTTTCCAGTCAACCTGTCAGATTACCGGTAATTGTTGATCTTCTGTGTCAGAATCCGACATTTCTAAGTTATCCACAGCGACATCACTGTCTCCTTCCGATTCGCTCGTAGAATCCCAACCGTAATCTTCATCGTCTGCGCTGTCATAATCAGAAAGGTCACTCTTTTCTAGTAATTCTAATATTTCTGCATCAGTCAGTTTTTTACTTACTTTCCTTTTCTTAGGCTGTGAAGGTCCTGCAATACTTGTACTGTCCGCCATTTTTAAAAATGCACAAAAAAAAATTTAAACACAAAATTTAAAAACCACGCACTGAAAATATAAAAATAATGCTTCACTAACGTGCCACAAAAACCTCATCGTTCAACCTCCAAATCCGAATAATAAAGCAGTTTACTTATCATACTCGACTGTCGCCCCAGAGCGTCACCGGCATGGGAGGTAGCACCATGCGCGTCAGTGGCAGCGAATGTGTTAAGAATTATATTTTTAGTCAAACCTTAAATTTTAGATTTTCTATAGAATATTAGATCTCTTGAAAATTGTTTTCCGTACATCATATATGCATTATTTTGATGCTTCAGTATGACACATTTTTTGGGGGAATCCAGATAATTTTTAGTATTTCTTTTATATTCAAAAATATATTTTTCATTTTCAATTATTTTTTCCAAAATAGAAACAATTATGTGATTATAGTAAACAAAATCGCCAAATAAACTATCAAAACTTTTTAATATTTTTGTAACTTTATTTTTTTGACAAGTGCTTTATGTGCAATGTTTGATGTAAAGTACTTTAAAAGTGCTATTATTTAAAATACGAGTCCTTTTATTGTAATATTTTAATAAAATTTACAAGAAATAACCAGCTACAAGTTAGAAGTATAAGGTTGGTAATTTTGTTTATTTTAGGGTCATAGGATTGATGTTGTTAATGAATCAAAAATAAAATATTTAAAATAATATATGGTTAGCAGCTTTACATTTTTTCTTATGTGTGGAATATGAATTTAGATTATAAACTTATGTACATAATCTTTACTAGCATACATTTTAGAAGTTACTTATACATAGCAAAATTAATATCGAACATATTTACACAAGACTAAAAATATCGATTTGTCTGAAAAGATTAATGTGTCAACAAATTATCTTACTTTTACTTACATGTATAACTTGAATTTTGAAAAATTATTTTAGTATTCAATAATTATTTTTTTCCTTATTTATATTTTGTTAATAAAATTAAATAAATTTTTATGTAGTAGGATGTATCTGACTATTTTTAGTAACAAAATTATTTTAGAATATGTTCCCAGGAAAAATGAATGTCGGATGTTTTTAAAAAATTTGTTCCTATTCATATCAGAGGTCTGATAATTTTATTCCCAAATTTAATTGAGTAATTTAGTTATTCCAAATCTAAATACTTATATGTAATGAAATAATTATTTTTGTTTCCTTTTGAAATCCATTGTAAAATTAATATTTAAAAATTTGGCAGCAGAGTTAAAAATAATTTAGAAAATTTCTTGTATTAAAATAAAATCAAAGTTTGTTATGGGCATTATTTTATTTTGGATTTTTATTTTGTTTTGTAGACTTTTTTTCTCAAAATGTTGCAACATTGTTTTTTTTAAATTTGTTATTTAGTTCTTAAAGTTCTGTGAATTTTATGAGTTTTTTATTATAAGTAGAATTTAGTTTTATATTTGTGAATTTGTTTAAAAATACTATCTATGTTCATATTCTATTTAAATATCCACATTGGGAAATGAGTATTTTTTAAATAGTTAAATATTTCTTTTATTCAAGAACTGATTTTAAGTAAAAGCAATGTATATTGTGAGCTGCATTTATAAACAAAAAATAATGTGTAGAACACTGTATAGAAAGAACATCATCAAAAATATGAAATATCCATTCAAATATTTTATACTTTGTGCATTTTATTATAGAGCTTATCTGTTTTTGTTCTGAATATCATCTTATAAATATTTGACATGTTTGTCAATGTAGGAGATAAATAATTTTACTTCCAAACATTTTTGTGTCAGAACCAATAGCTTCTGGGACATTCATTAATAATTAATGAAAACTATAATGCATTGCCAAAATAATTATTATTATATTTTATTATTGCTTATATCTAAGATATAATGATCTTCTAATTGTGTGTTTATATTTTATGAATTGTTAGTTACTTAATTTTCTTTTTAGTGATTCGCATGCTTTCCAACATATTTAAACTTTATGGCGACTTAGACAGTGTCTTTTTATTTATTGCGTTGTTTTCTGAATTTTTCTATGTACTATTTTTACACATTGATAATTGTGATAATGATGTTCGCTTTTAATTCTTCCATTTTTTAGCCAGTGATTTTTTAGTATTTTCGTTTTCGTCAATTAGATCATTCATTATGTTTTATCAGTCATGTGGATATTTAAAATTTTTAAATGTGTCCCTGTGGATGACAGTCAAATTCCATGAAAATTGAGTATCATAGTTTTTTTTAATCAATTATTTGTTATTTTCTCAATTATAATAATCTACAAACATGAAATACTATATGCAAATCATCATGAGAAATTCAAAAAGTTTCTTATATTTCTAAATGGTTATTTTAAACTCGGGATACATTAAAAATATTGATAGTTTGCTGCATTGCTATTTGTCCTAATTTAAAAGGATAGAAAATGGATATATTTTTGAAAATATTGTATAAAACATTCTGCATAGTTAACTTAGATGTTTTTAATATATATTTTATTTTATATTCTTTTTATTCAAATTGTACAATGTTTCTTAATTTGAATTTCCATTTTTCTTCATGATATTTAAGGATTTCATTGAATAATCTAATAAAAGTATGTATGCAAAATAATTTGTTTCGGATGTTATTGTTAGAAATTTTGGTTTTTAAGTTATTGTCATGTACACCATTTAACTGACTGCATCTCAATCACTATTTAGTATTTTACTATATAGTTTTAGAATCACTTCCAAATTTTAGTAAATAATTATATCTTTATTTTGGTTATTATTTGAACCATTCACTCCTAGTGCTACTTTTTATGAAAATCTGGTTCCTGACTTATATTGAAATGTGTTATTTCTAATGTATATTATTAGCATTCAACATTTTCAATTTTTTTTATAACATATATTATATTATTGATTTCTTAATAATTTTTTTATCACCTCTGGAAATTACACAGTGATGATATATCTTTAATTTATATTTACAATGTGCTTATAATAGTCAAAGTATTTAATTTAATGCTTCCTTACACTGCATTTCCATTGGTATGGAGTTATAATGGGGAAAGAATGCAGCTCAATTGTGATTATGGAATTTATCACTGTAGAATAACATAAGAGCAATTAACCAAAGCTCAGAACATCCAAGTAGAGCATTCCTTGATCCATCATACATTCTTTTAGTACCCAATTTGTTTATTAACTTTTGGACTCATAATTTAAATTTTGGGGCTTTAAAATGTCTTACTCTCCAGTAATTTCAAAAATAAAGTTGAATTTTTATAGTTTATTTTTAAAAGGAATTTGACTGTTCATGAATTTTTTTTAGGTCTTGTTAGTTTTTGTATAATGCTTAAATTTGCAAGTTATATATAGATAATATACCTTCTTATTTATTCCATCTGTGTGTATCATAATCAATCTATGCAATGAAAGGTCTCATTTATTCTTTTGAGATCAGTTTGTAAATAATGATATACAATAATGAAACAAAACTCATCAGTATTTTCTCTGACATCTGCTTTTGTATATATTATCATGTATGCAGTCATTGTGAACCCACTTGTATAATATTTCATGTTTTAAGAAGTCCTGTGTCTGTGCAAATGTATTTGATACCATGAATTATATGTAGTGTTTGTCATTAATTTATTCAAAGTAATTTTTCTTTTGAATATGTTAAGTGTTTTCTAAATTGTACTGTCTGTCTCATTCTGCATTTATATTTTACTTTGTGTAAATGTGTCTTTAGTTTGTGGTTTTTGTAACTATTCCACTTAAGATTGTCATTTAGTATGTTATCTAAAATGTTTTAATATGTGTTTGCCTGTGTATTAAAATATTCATGCAGAAGTATTACAATTATTAAGCAATCACTGCTTCCAATTTAAATGTTTGTTAGGGGTATTCTTTTATTTCAAACTGAATTTGTGATCCCATTTTTACGCTTTCAAAACATCTTAACTTGTGAGTGGTTTTATTCTACCGTGATTGTAATCACAAGGTGCAAGTATGATGTCAGAGTGGCATTATTGTGAACTCATTGTTCTGTATTTTCATGATTGTAAAATAAATCCATTAAGCCATTTGAAAATAGGAAATGCACACTATTTTTAAGTCATTTCAGTGTTCCTTTTTTTATATACAAATGATCTCCCTTTTTTTAAATTTGTGACAGTTGCCAATTAATTTCTTTTGTGTGATAATATGAAATTAATTTGACTTTGTATGAATTCTTAAAGCTATACTTGGTGAAAAAAAAATTTACTTTTTAATGTTATTAAATCTTTTGAAAATTTTTATAATGTATTTTATAATATTTTAACATTTTTTTATATATTGATGTATTATTTCATTTATTGGATTTGAAATCGAGTCATGTTTATGAAATCTTTTGAATATTGGATGATATCCTATTTATTGTAATGAGTTTTATCATTTTTTATGTTTTTATAATCAAATGTAACCTTTTAAATTTTCATCCTTTTTTGAGATTTTTATTTATCCCAACATTGATAATAGTTTTATTTTCCAATATTTTTTGTACTGAAAGAAAACTGTTTTGTATTTTAAAAAAAAATTAGTAATAAAATCTCTTGAAAATATTTATATTGGTTTTCTTTAGTTTTTACTCTTATTAATATTTGCATATGGCCGAAATGATAATTATTTTGTAATAATTAAGAATATTCATAAATTATGTAATCTGACATTCGCGTAGCATGAAACTTGCACTAAATTAATAATTTTTTATGTTCAGAACATTTATTAAACAAATTTTTTTAAGGATATTTTAAAAAAAGATATTTTAAAGCAACTAAAATACTTTCTGATTCCGCTGTAGATTTTCTTAATGATATAGATTTCAAATTAATGTTAGAGATAAAAATGCTTAAGTGGACATCAATTTATGATTTTAAAAATTAGAGAAACATTGCATCAATATAATTAAGATATTCTTGATTTTGAGATTTACAATAATGTATAAATATCTGTGTCCATTTTAACAAAATCAATTCCCTAGTACACTTTTTCTTTGTCTTGGTCTGCATGTTATTTATTCAATAGTACTCTATTGAAGATATATATACATGCTACTATAAAAAATAAGTATATATCTAGAATTCTTATGGTGCAGGTGAAGGGAAGAGACCCTTTTCTACATGTCAGTAAAAGCAGAGCAAGATTTGAAAAATATTTCCTAAAATAAAAGTTTTGAGAAAATAGTTTCTGTTTTTCTGGATTGAAAAGTACATATGAAATTTTTAGCTGGTTTCATCTTGCATTCTAATTTTGTGTGCTTAGTTACAGAAGGAATGTGTGTTTAATCAACTTTTTTTCCAATGCATATATTATTAAATTATCTTATGGAGTTATTTTTTTAAAAAAGTTACATTCCATCACGAACGGTCTGAAAATATATATATGTAAAACGATTATAAATTCTTCAGTTATTTCCAGGGATGCAAATTTTCATCTCTGGGGACTAATTTTCGTTTTCTATAAGTTTTTAAAATTGCAGTTTCATATAAAATTTTAGTTTTAAAAGAAATTTTCAACTAAGTCAATTTTTTTTTCAATCAGTTTATAAATATGATACAGTAAATTGATTTTTAGAAACAACTTTTAGCCAAAATTTAATTAAATCTTTTGAGCGAAGTTTATCTTGGTACTATTGTGATGAGTCTAGTTGTGACGTTATCCTTAGAAATCTGAGTAATGTTATGCCATTGAGCTTATAAACAATAATCACAATTTTTTAGTTAAAACTTACTTTTATTTTTTTAAAAATAATGGAGCTCACACATACGCTGATATTAGCTAATGATAAATGAGGTATGTGCAGACTAAAGAAGGGATAGAAACTTTTGCAGCATATATTAATGACTTGGTGTAGCTAAATGGTATGATTCTTATCTGCAAAATGAATGTTTTTCCATTAAGTATTGATGAAATTATACAAATATAATGCTGTATGATATGGTTAAAGTTTTCGATGTAAAAGAGAGTAATACATTACTCCGCATATTTATATTCTATAAGTAAATAATCAACTACAAAAATACATATGCCAAAAGAAAATAAACAGCTTATTACTAAATATTAATATTTACCCCCATGTGCATAGATTAGAAAAAAGTTTAGAAAAGCTTTCCTGTGAAGAAAATACTTTTTTTTGATAGCAGATTGAAGTTACGAAATAGATGAGAATATGGTTCTTACATTGCACAGCTCTTGAAGTTTTGCCTTTGAATTTTTAATGGAATAAGTGTGGGATAGTATTTGTTTCAACTGCAGATAAAAGCTGTATTTCATTTAAGAAACTTTAAAGCAAACTTATATACTAGCTCTAATGTCTAGTTTCTTCTGTAAATCTTGCATATTCTCTTTCCTGTAGTACATTCTAGGTTATGAGATGTTGTTTATTCTTTTTGTATAAGGTCTAAGCAATGCAGGAATTTTTTACTATCGTTACTTTATTTAATTTAAGGAATGCGTTTCTTTTTGAAAAGATTTTTTCTATAAAAAACACGGGTGTAAACTTATACATATTGTACATCTGTTTATTAAATGCCATAAATGGCTGGGGGAAAAAGAACTATATCCAAAAATGAAAGTTACAATTCAAATCTCTCCAAACAGCTTATCAAGAAACAACTGTAAATTTGATGGAAAACTTACCTCGGGATAATAAATGTTAGATTTTTTACCCTCATTAGATTTAAAATGCAGAAACGAATATACAAACTTATTAACTTCTATGAATTTCAGCTTAGTCTTGTTTCTGTGATCTCTGAAGAATAATCTAGTTACATAATTGTGTAAAAATCAGAAATAGACAACAGTACATGAAATTCTAAATAGAAAAGGACAATGTTAAAATAGACAATGGGAATTGAAAAGCCGTAAAGAAAAGTAATTTTAAATGGTGGTCTCATATCTGTATAATAATTTCAATTGTCGTTCCAAAACGTTAATTCTTAACTCTTATTGAAAGCTGTAATGAGTTCATTTTCAAAACTTGAGGTTGTAAGTTTCTTTTTTTCAATATTAAAGATGTGATGGTAGAATTATGTTAATTGTGGAAAACTATGAGAGTATGGACAATCCAGTGTGATTACGACGTCAAAACTTGAAAAGTGAAAATATAGTTAATTAAAAAATTACCAAACTTCTTTAGAAGAGAAAAACTAATCAGAATTTTACTATTACTAAAGAAAAAAATTAAATCATTTCTTAGTTAAATAGTTATTTTACATCGTTATTCCTAATTTGAGATGTACTAAATCATCTGTAGATTAGAAAAATATAAAGGAGTATATATATATTATATATATATATATATATATTTATATATATATTCCTTTATATTTAGGCGACATAGTCTTCATTAACTTTTTAAGCTTTATTTTTTTAGTGAGATATTATATACATATTTGGCCAACATCTATTTATATTAAGGATGATAATGAAATATTAATTATGCTAATCTTTATTATGCCTAATAATTCAGGAATTCATTTGTTACTAAGTATTTCATTTTCATTGGATTAATTATAAAAAAAAAAAATTCGATTTATTGTGATTCATGTTTGAGATATTTTTAAATTCACATGCTTTGTATGATATTTTAACTGTGAATTCTTAAAAATAATTAGAATAATTTTAAAAATATTAACTAGTTTTTTCACTTAATATTAACCTCTTTAGTAGAAATATCTGTAATAATTGATAATAAAGCTTTATTCCTCCGAAAGAAAAACAGTTTTTTGCTAATTAATTGAAAAGATAATTTGCTATTTTACAAGACAATAATTTAAGAATTTTTGCTTACATGTTTACACCCAATAGATGTGTAATCATTGCTCCGAAAGTGGTTGGGTCTTCGTAATTTAGAAGCAGGGACTAAGCAGAAGACCCTTAGACTAATCGTACTACAGAGGTATCATTTCACATAGAAGGCATTGCGACCCCGACATTTTGAATGTGCCCCAGCCACCATTAGTAAACATGGCGGATCTTCAGTCGCATCTGGGTTCGAACTCACTCCCTCTCGTTAACAAAAAAGAACACTCTAACCACAAACAGACTCGTATTTTATCAGGACTAAAACGAAAAAATTGTATATATTTATCAGTAAAATATTGCAAATTTTTATATACGTCAATTTAAAGTACCTGTTACAGTATTTCATTAGATATAAATTTCTTTCGTTTGTTGTTTTTCCAAAGCCCAATTTTCACCTTTCAAGATTACAAGAGGCGGAAGTGATATTACCTTCATATACTAAGGCATAATGGGCGTACCATCGTAGCCCTGAATGTAGATGTTCGAATTAAGAAACAGAAATTAAACTGAGAATGAATTTTAATTTCGTATTTATGGGTCATAATTATTACGTAAATCGTATTTAAATATCACTTTTAGATATGTCATTTTTTTTTAAGGTCACTGGCCTTGAAGTTTTTACCCTACGGTTATTTTAACTCATTGTTCTATTTTTTTCACTTTCTGACTTTATATGATATATATATATATAATGCATAAAAAAGAGTTGATTGAATAAAAAAAACAATCGAAATGCAAATATATATGAAAAATGATGAATCAGCAAAGATTAAGACAGATGAAAAACAATCGATAAAAATAAGTAACTTTATTTAAATAAATTAAAATGAAAATCATAACAAAAATGAAATGAAGAGAAAGCGAAGCAAATCCAAAATGAAAGCAAATACCGATAAGAAGCTAACACAGTTTTCCGTATCAAAGTTTTTACGAAGCTCTTAATTTACGAATATTCATGATTTTACGAGCTAATGGTTGGTTCCATAGATGCTGAGATAATTTTGATTCTTTTTTAAAAATATTTCTGGCCATCTTATTTTAGTTCATCTTTCATTTGCGTTTTTTATCATCTGATTTTTCATTTTTTATTTTATGATTGAGAAACTAAGATTGACACTTATATTGAAGAATCGTAAATACTTCGAATTATGGATAACTAATTGCACAGCTGATGTTGAAATACTGGATTTTTTTTAAGTAATTCTAGAAATTTCCCACCTTATCTAAGTTCACTTTTACAGCTTATGCATCAGAATCTTTTACAGCTCAAGCAATAACTTCAAGAGCAAATATCGGTACTTTGTAAAGGAAAGATCATAGTTTGGAATCACCTTATGAAATAGACATTCTAGGCACTATGCACTTCTGAATCGTCATTCTGATGTGTAGGCTTTATTAAAGAGGCCCTTTTCACTAAAGACATCCAAGAACACTTACTTGACGACTTGAGTTAAGATAACTTGAACTTCGACGAAGGAGCCTACTGCAGACCGATATTTAATTTCAAGACTTTTGTATGTGTACTTAGATGTAAAAAATATTGGATGGTTAAATGATGGAAAATAAAATGGATCAAAGAATGGAAAAATGTAGTTTTGAAACAGGGAAAACAATTGGTTATTCTGGCTGATTTTTCAGCAATAAAACAGTAAAAATTGTTTTTAAACATGAATTTTATTTTGTGTGTGTGTCTACAGCGCAAATTAAATCATTTTTTCTAACAGTACTTTATTTACAAAAAGAGAGTAGTTTACTTGAAAAAAATCGTTTTAAGGTTCTATTTCATGAATTTTCGATTTTAAAAATTATTTTGTCGATCCCTGCAAGTTCGTAAAACTGAATGCCTACTGTAGCTTGATTAGGAGCACATACAGTGGTAACCCAAGTATGGTTGTTCTGTAAATGCATGGAGAAAAAGACAAAAAATATTTGAATTGCTTTTATACCTTTGAAAAAAATATTCTTATTACAATTACTAATGACCGCTTATGTACTAGTAATGTGAATATCGACATAATTTTTTGGAGCGATTTGTATTTATATTGTTTTTATGTATTCCCTTAAATAATGTTTTTTTTTTTTTTTTTGTGTTTCTAATGGTTTTTCGTTGCATTATTATTGAAATGCTACAGTGAAAGTAATTTGTTATCAAGTGCTTATTTTCAGCGTTACCAATACCTTTAAATGAAAACAAATAATAGTCGAGAAGTATACTTCTGGAAATAGTTTAAATGTATTTCTAATGAAATAATTGTTCATTTTCTCAATAATATTTTGATGTTAAACATATTGTTATCATGCAGGTGATACACATGTTTTTATTTATTTTTTTTATCTTATCTAAATATGTCTTGGTAAGTTAAGATTGTTTGAGTTGAAGTAGAGATAATTTTCCCTTTTATACAACTTTGAATAATGATACAGAAAATAAACTCCGCCTTAAATAGAACGTCATTTATTTCCCATCCAATCATTAGTTTCAAATATTGGAAAAAGTAGCCAATTATTGAAAACTTTGACGCGAAACAAAATGTAACTAGATGCGAAAAAGCAATTAAAATGTTTCTTTTCATATTTTATATTGTTTAAGATTGTATATATATTTCTGATCACATATAAGTTATATTTTCTTGTTTGCTTAAATCACCATCAGTAAGTGCAATTTAGAATGAATTATATTTTTCATATTTAATGTCTGAAATTATATACATATTAAATGCAATCAAATTTTTAAAATAATTTGTATAGAAAGAGTTTTAGCATTTTTAATATAATTTAAAGCAAATTCGAACAAAATAAGAAGTGTTTTATCAACTTACTTTAGAAATTTTGCATCATATATTTCTAGTGATATTTTTTCATTTGCTTGATACTTTTATTTACAAAAATGATCATTTCATGGCAAAGTCTTTGGCTTTAAATAACTTACGAAATTTTTCATACTGTTCAGAACATATTCCGTATGATAGAAATTTTTAAATTTTTTATTACTTCAGCATAGTGCCATGGAGTAACTAAAAACAAAACAACAAGAATCCAATTGCTCTGTGTGCATGAAAAATAAATATCTAATCAGTATCGCTTCCAAAAATCAATGTAATGTTTAACTCTTGAAGGAATTCAAATTGAATATGTTTAGTTATGCTTTTATTCAAATATTTTTAAAAAACGTGCGAACATAACTGAATAATTGAAAATAAGATTTCGGATTCTGAAAATTTTTCGAAATTTATACACCTCTTTAATTATTTACGTATGGGAACTAAGCAAATCCACATTCAGTATATGTTAAGTTTTCAATTATTTATAAAATGAAATACAAAATTTATTAAAAATAGAAATTAATCTTAATTATTTGTTTTAATGTATATTACGAAATATTTATTCAGAATTTAGCATCCTTGTGGTGAAGTATTTGTTTAGTGAAAAAACAATTCCCTATGATAAGATATCTTATAGCCTGATTATTTTTAATTACAGATAATTGAAATTTCATTATTTTTTAAGTTGATAGTAAACATGTAACCAGAGATTTTTTATTAGAATAAAGATGGAAGAAAAATATGATTTTATAAATGAAACTAGAAATGTGGAAGTTAAATATTCTAGATAATTTTATAAATTGTTTAAACAATTCTCTGGAAATTTTTTGTTCAACAAATTTTCTAAAGTTCAGTTTTTAGCATTGAAATTTATTATTTTTTTAAAAATTTGGAAATTACAAATAATTTATTTGTAGGTGATTGTAATTGTTTTTTCTATAACAGAACCATTCACATTATTCAATCTATTTATATTAAAAATTTATTTTGTAAATTTTTAGATTTCTGGGATCTTATGGATTACATAAGTAAACGATATATTCCTCTTCCAAATAAAAAATATAGTAAAAGGAATTTACAAACTGTAAAATTTATTGCTTTTTATTTTGAAGATGGTTAAATTTCTAATACTTATGAATTTTGGTATTTTTTATAAAAAATTATTAATGATTAAAAATGGTTTTCAGTCAAATATTATGAAATTCTAGAAAAAGTAATATAGAATAAAAATTATAATGCTTAAAGGCATTAAAAGTCAGAATATGTAAAAATAATTTATATATTTAGAGTTAAATAAATTAGCGTGGGATTTTGAACACCATATATGCAAAACATCTTTTCAAAATTATTAATTTTAAAAATTAATAAAATTTTGAAACAAGTCTTTTTGTTAAAATAAAATACCGTTTTAGTATCATGTGCTGAACCATAAATTTCCTTCAATCGAATTCAAATTTTGAATCATAATAAATATTTTTAAAATTTTACCTTTTTAACATTTTAATTCTTGATTTGAATCTTTCATGAAAACACTTTTATATTAAGTTTATAAATGTTGAGACTTTATATTAAATAATTTAACCAAGCTAAAAATGATTAATTTTTATTTGTTTGTTACTCATTGTCTTCCTGATTTGCCTTTCTGTTATGAAATTATTATAGTTAGAAGCTAAAAAATTCAAATTAAATTATATAACTTTGTAATTGTGTACATTGTATACTTACGTAACTCACTTGAATTTTAAATTAATTAAGAAAGGTATTAATATTTAATTAAAATTATTAACTATGATTTAAAGGGCAATGTTTTTTATTTTCAACAAGTTAGTCTTCTCAAGAGAATATTTATTAATTGTATTTAGCCAAGATCAAGATTATAATCAATCATTTTTTAATTATTATTTTTGAATATTTGAATAGTTTTCAAATATTCAAAAAATTCAAAAATCAATTAATCTAATGCTCCTTTTTAGCAAATTTATTGATAGCTAAAATGCTGTCAATTTTATACATAAAACAACGAACAGTAACTGATAAAAACTAAAAAGTAATTTAATATAATTGAAATTACACAATTAGTTTAACAAATTGATAATCATAAAAACTATGTGAATGTGTTTCAAAAAATCACATTTGTTGAACTCATTTAATTCATATGAAATAGGTCGAATGCGTAACATTAGTCATATTATATATATATATATATATATATATATATATATATATATATATATATATATATATATATACAGAAATTTTAAAACATTAAAAAACTAGTTAAAATTATTAAGTTTAAGCCTCACATTTTTATATTACGCAAGAATAGTTGGAGATTGAATTACAATTAGCCACACTAGTTTTAATACACGTGAAGATATTAAAATTGTATTAGTATATCTGGAACGTGTGTGATTAATTCCCATTTAAGTAATGGACCATTATACTGCTTGGTTATATATACATCGGAAAGTTTGAAAAAGAGGATAACCTTGTATCAGTCTTGCCAATTAAGCATGATTTCAAATTCTGGTGCGAAAACGAGCGAAATAAAATTAATATTATTTTGATTAATGAATTAAAACAAACTTCTTCGACAATTAGATTACTATCAAAGAATATCTGATAAAAGTATACAATTATTTTTTTTCTCAATTTAGTTTTCACCATTATTATGTATTCATCATCTAATTGTTATCATGGTTTTCATTTATTTAATGTCTTAAGATATTAATTTGTGAATATTTAATTTATACATAAAGATATAGAATTTATTTTTTGTAATATCAATATAAAAAATAATTAATTTGTTTGCGGCAAATCTTATTCAGTCAAATTTTGGAAATAAGATCGCAATATATGCTGTGTTGTTAGTAGTGTATGCTGTAAAAGGCTTCTGAATTGCCTCTTTCATAAAATTTTGTGATAAGATTTTTCTGTAATTATTTAAATATATGTAGTTTTAGAGTTTGTTTCTTAAATATAAATTGTTATTTCAATTAAACGAAACTATTATTTTCATTTTTATAATTTTTTTAAATCTAAACAGTTAAAATTACTTACATAATTTAAATTAAGTTTTATGACTGTCAAAATTATTTAAATATAACTTATATCACGTGACCTACAGAATGATAGTCTTTTTATTATAAATGACATCACCATTTTAAATGATTCGCAGTATTTTGAATTATACCTTATGAAAATGTTCTAAGCAAATTTGTGTTCTGTAACTGAATAATCAAATCTCTAAAAATTAGAACTTTTTATTTTAAATTTTCATAAATAACAAATTAAGATTATTATTAGCTTAATAATATACAATAAATATTATTTATATGATTTAATTTTATATATTCAATATATATATATATATATATATATACTTTTATTTATATATATATACTTTTCTGATCTAAGATTGTTATCGAAAAGTTATTGTTTTTAAATTAAATATATGCATTTTCGTTCATGTAATTTATCACTAATAAAATACTTTGAGACATAAAGATTCAAATTTTTCAAACTAAGTTTGTACTCGAAAACTTAGAAGCTAATGCTTTAGCATGCTATTCTAAATTCTGCAAATATATATGCTCCTTAAGCACTTAAATGCATGTTTACTAGTGTACAATTTAAAATATTTTTTACTTATTGTCAATACTGACCTGAAATTTTTTTAAGATCAAAATAATCTTCAAAGTTTAATGTTACGAATTTGAATTCCGTACAAAACTTAAATCTATGGGAAATTAAGACCAACAAATATATATGAACCATTGTTGTAATACTATTAAGCCTATAAATATTGTTAATAATATTTCAACACAATATTACTGTAAAACAAGCCAGTTTTGTAGGCTAGCACATCAATTAAACAACATTGATATCAAAACTCCAGACTAAATACATAATCAAAACAGCAATCTAAGTTATTAATAAAACAACCAGTACTTATACAATTTCAAATTAACAAAAAGGTAAATAAATTTAAGATATAATAAATAAGATAAATTACATAAATATGATTACTTTAAACAAGAAATCAGTTTTCTTTGATTAGAATAATTATTCTTGAAAACAAAATATGAACCCCGAAAAAAAAAAGGGTTTTTCATGATGGACATTTGTGAAAATTGTATTACTTGAAAATTTATAACACTTATGGTTTAAACCTAGAATATTTTCTAAATATAAGCTTAAAACATTTATGTTATTAAAGGACGAAAAAAAATCATGTTCATTGAATATCTAATTCATTGCTATTTGCATTACTTGAGAAAATAGATGTTTAGAACATGAATAATATGCAGAATTATATTAAAATGTTTTATAAATTCATGAAATTTAAATTGAAAATTACAAATAATTAATGTTACTTTCATCTATAATATTATAATTTTTCTCATTGGTGAAAATGCAAAATATATATATCTATTTTCGGTAAAATTTTGTTAAAACATTTAGAAACATTTAAATTTAGATTTATGGAATTCTAATTAAAAAATTATGATTTCTGAAATTTTATTTTTGGAATATTTTCGAATAGAATTGGATATTTGTGAATGGTGTATTCAAATATTACAGCTATCATTTATCAAATCTAGGAAAATGTACACATAAATTTGCTTTTAAATATGTTAATATCAGTTAAATATTTATTTTTCAACGAAAAAATGTGATTTAAGTTTTGATTATTAGTAATTCCTGTAATGAAAAAACATAAATAAAAACTAATCTACGACAAAATAGAAACCATACAAAAAATTATTTATACGTATATAATAGTTATGTTTATAATTTAACCACAAAATTTTATTGAAAATATAGCAAAAATACTTACCAAAAAACATTCCAACCAAAAGGATGCATTTCCTTATATGCTGCAGGCACAACTGTTTTCATGTGCAAACTTAACAGCGCAGGTATGGAACAGGACATTAAAATATATGGTTTCTGCGACATCATTTGGACATTTTTGGAATTTATGGCTGTTTCAGAAGCATAGCGTAGTTGTTACCAACCTGAGTTGAGTAATTTTTATTTAAAAAAAAAGCGTTTCTCGTGAAGGAAAAAGTTTTATTCTTAGAAGAATAAGAATTTGTTTGGGATGATTGGTATATATTATGATATTAAAGAATTATTGTACAACTTTGATAATAAGATGATGATGCTTGTAAAGAACTGTTATACAAATTTTGAATTTCTCAAATATAATTTTTTTTAACCATATCTTATTGTATTTGCTTGTGATTGACTAAGTAATAAAAAATAAATACACAAAACTGAAGAAAACTTTTATATAAAATGATTTTATATTACAAACAGGATTTCATATTATAAGATTATGTATTCAAAATGAATAAAAAGGGATTTTATTTTAAAAAGCGCGCGATTTTATGTAATATTAAAAAGAAGTTTCATATTACATAGGTTTGGGATTTTATTCAAAACATATAACTTGCGTGTGTGCTTTATTAATTTTCTCATTTTAATTAATATTTCTGGAAACGTAGTTTTCATTTACATTGCGAAATAAAATTGTACATTTTTTATTCGAATTATATGTTTAAGAAATAAAAATTTTCGCATGCCTATTGAATAAATTGTATTTGAAGCTGAATTGAAAGCATATTAATTTACTTAAAAGTAATGACAATGATAGAACATATTTATAACATTACTGTGTTTAATTGAGTCATAAAACAATACATAAATTTCCGTTAAAAAATAAAACAATCACAAATGAAACAATAATAAATAGAGAGAAAGCAAAATACTGCATAATTATAATTTTTTTTTTATTTTAGACAGGGCTTAAGAAAGAAAAATCAATGCTAATGTAAATCAACATTATTTTTTTCATGAATTAATTTTGTATATGTTTTCAGTAAAAGCATATTTTTATGTAGGTGTTTTTAAAAAATAAATTCATAAATATTTATTTATAAGGATCATTTTCATTCAAAACTCTGAAGAAAAAAATATTTTTCATTTAATCATTGAAAAATACATTATTTTTATTGCTATGTATTAAATATTTTTAATTGAATTATAAGAAGTATTTTCGTTTCTTGATAATATTTATGTATGCTCTAAAAAGAAAGCATCAAATTGCATCTCTTTAGAATTAAATTGCGTATTGATTTTTATGATACACATATTTCATAATGGGGATAATTATTCGATGTGGAAAATTAAAATTTTAAATTGTTTATTTTAGATTAGGGAAACCAGAAACTTAACAATTTAAGCTTCAGTATTTGTTTTCATGGAAAAACAGAAAATGAAGAAATCTAGTGCAGCGAAAAATGCCAGAGAACGAAAAATGCAAACACTGCAAACTGTCAATTGGTACTTATTTCATTAATTTTTTTATATAATAAATTAAGTATATATATATATATATATATATATATATATATATATATATATATATGAATTTTCATGCCTGACTGACTGAATTTATAATGAATTTTCATTACCATGACACTTTTTCAGTTTTAAGTAAGTAAGTAATAAAAGTGTTATTATTTTTTTTATAATTTGTTATTTTTCGCTCTTCGACCGATATGAAAATTAAATGTAACTTGTAGAAGTTTCGTTGCCGCCCACCCTGTCTAGTGGTCAGCTTGCCTGACTGCGGATAGGAAGGGCCGAGGTTCGAATCCCTTTTAGGGCATGGATGTACTTTCTCTCTTTCATATATTTGTCCTTTCCTTGTATGAATGGTTGCCTACCCTATAAACTAGTATCTATGGCATGTGTGTACTGAGAAAGTCGGACTCCCCCCAAATTATGGTTCAGTTGGAAAAGTGGAGCAGCGCACCCCATATGACTAGCCTGGCTGGCCCTCGAAAAAAAAAAAAAAAAATGAAGTATCGTTGGAGCCTCAAAATACAAAATTTTATTTCGATTCGTGTATATGCATTCATTCGACTTGAAAATTTATGTTATTTTACATTGTTTTTAATTTTATTTAAATTTTTTAAGAACTGGCACATTTTAAGAATGAGCTAATATGGAATTGTACTGATTTTTTTTGTTATTCGTTAATCTCTTCCGATGATTTTAAATGATTGTTCCATTTCAAGCAAATAAAAATTTTATTATATCTTAATTTTTTACATAATCTAAATAATTGTTGGTGTTCAAAACCCCTCTTCGTCTCCAGGCTGTAACTAAATTTATAGCTCAGAACTTCTCCTTCTAAAAACTCGAAATACATTGTGTTATTTTAAATTATTGTCTTTTCCTTCAAATCAACTTGAGATAAAATTTTCATCAAAATGAATGCCTGCGATCTAACATTCATGAATGATCAATGTTAGACTCGCAGATATTATTCATTCCCACAATCATACATTCAGTGAGACAATATATATCGCTGACTTTGATTTATGGAATGACTATTTTTAGTGATTCAGTGAGACAATGACTATTCATTAGATTAAAGAATAGTGCATTCTTTAATATAATGAATAGTCATTGTCCCACTGAAGCAATAAAAATAGTCATATGCTCTTGAAGTCTGAGATAAAATTAGAAATTATTACTTCTGATCTTGAATTATATTTCGCGAAGGGAGAAATTATAATTAACTAGCAAAAATATCCTTATAAAAATATTCACTTGCAGTTTTTATAAACTCTTTTGCGCTGCCATTGCATTGCCATAAGAAATGATGTGATAAGCTTACAATTTCAGGTTGAAAGAGAACTACTGCTCTTGTCCGGATGTATGCCTTCCAAGAGAAATACTTTATGGCCAATATTTGACGTTTTGTAGAAATCAGAATATTCTTCCAACGTGTAAAGCTACTTTTGGAAAAGTACGTTTTTTAAGTATTTTTTACATACACATTATTTAATTTATTTTTTGTATTACGACAAATTTATTCCTTTTAATAATTGTACTTTTGTGAATATAAAATATGTAGTGATAAGAGGAAAATTACTCAACTATTTAAAATATTTTATTCCTTTTAGTTTTTAAC
Source organism: Latrodectus geometricus (assembly GCA_026290005.1). NCBI lineage: Eukaryota > Metazoa > Arthropoda > Arachnida > Araneae > Theridiidae > Latrodectus > Latrodectus geometricus. The sequence goes on from JAPDSC010137404.1 coordinate 37,014, forward strand.
TTTAACATACGCGTGAAAGATAATAGAAAGTTTCAGCTGAAATTGCATTAAAGCTTGCTATGCACACAATCTGAGGAAAAAAGCACATCTTAAAAAAGTTATTCGATTATCTTGAAGTTTGCATGTTAATCTCATTACAAATTTTTATTGACGATACAAATTGTTATATTTTCAAAGGTAACGATCGTTAATTCTGATCACAGCTGCATTTTCTTCTATAAGATTTAAAACCAGTAAGGATCATAGAAAGATATCGTTTCTCATTATCTACAAACACAACAAAGAGACTTTCTGGAGTTACAAAGTATTATGCCTAATCAATATCAATAGCTCTAATGTTCTTAACAATATCGTAATCGATATTGTTGAGAACATTAGAGCCAAAGGGTTTACTTCTAAAGAAGTCACATAGACGGAATGCGTGAAGCTAAGAAGACAAACTGAACAATAGACAATGTGCATGGCATAGATATGATTTTGCATAGCACTGGTGGTCTAACTGAAAGTTCTAAAAAGTCAAGCTGCAGAAATATAAGCCAAGACAGGATGACTATGTGCTTGGCCTGAATTGCCTCTAGCTTAACATTTATTGCTGTTCGATTACAGCTTTTATCATATCAGCCATGGATCTTTCTACCATCTCAATATGCTTGGATAAAATCTCATTATGGTCACCTTGAAATTTAATACATCTAATATTTGAATAATGAGTAAAATAATGAAAACTAAAAACATGAAGGCATCTTGTTAAAAATCAACACATATTTTTGCTTTCAAGCTTAACAACCACAAAATTTTATAAGATTTATAAAATTTTTACCTATGTAAGTAATATGTATATTGATAAGCTTTAATTAATCTACAATGGTTTCCATGCAATTTCTGTTTTCTTTCTGTTAAAAAAAAATACAAGACATTTTAAGAATACTCATTTTGGCATTTCTTGAATTTTTTGTACACAATGTTGAGAACTTAAAGCAATTGTGTTTATGAAAAGTACTAAATATATATCCTAGGAAAAATAAAATTCTTATTCTATGTAACATCGATATTGTTCTCTTGGAAACAAAGCTAACAAATTTTAAGAAGGGGTTTTTAAGATACTAGATTCAACTTATTAGATTATTTTCATAATAACAAATTTCATATTATTTTTTATTTAAGGATTATCTTCTGTTTTTAAAATATTCTTATAAAAAAATGTCTACATAATGCAACATTAAAAGATTCTGGTCGAAGACTTTTAAAGTGATTCGCGCGCGATTATCAAACATTTTTTTCTCATAATCATTGTAATAATAGCTTGTGTGGCACATTTCATAATCTCGTTGAAATTAAGAATCACGTTCATTTACTTCTCCTGATGCAACATATTGCCAGTTAATGTCTGTCTAGATATATTTCAGTTTAAAACTCAGAAAATTTATTCCTTTAAATTTCCTTCGTGATATTTTTGATTACAAGCATAGACCTAGACAACTCTTTCGTGTACATCATACCTCGTATTCATCATACTCTAATTTCTCCAATAGTGTAGCAATTTATAGTAATGAATGGATATTTTTTGTCTCCCGATAGTAGGAATTTTGTTCTTTTTCCTTAATCATTCAAATGAAATTCTGCTTCATTGAAAAATGTTTTGTTCAAAATACATTGATGTTTTAGTGTGAAATTTCTAGAGTTATTTATAATAATAATGTCGCTTCTCAATGTTCTGTGGCTTTATCTTGTCGAACTCATTAACACAATGAGCACGTTTTCAGTGCTTTCACAACCTTAAACATCGTTTTTCGTGATGTTTCCTCTTATTGTGTCAATCGCCGTACGAATTGAAAAAATAACTGCATAGTTTTTCAATGAATTTCTCCAACTAATTTTTTTTTTTTTTTTTAAGTTTGAGAAACCGTATAAAATTCTTTTAGGTTTCGACTTTAAAAAAAAAAAAAAAAAAAAAAAAAAAAAAAAAAAAAAAAAAAAAAAAAAAAAAAAAAATCAAAAGAATTGTTTCGGTGCGTCATAATTGGCTCAGTATTAAACCATCTGGAAATTAAAGTTTTTAAAATTGTTTTGATATTTCATTTTATTTATATTTTAAAAAAAACCTTCCGGTAAAGTTTTTTATAATGAATTGTTTTTTAAATAAGCAGAATATTTTATTTTTTGTATCTCGATAATTTCATTCTTAATTACTCACATATAGTATACATAAAGAATGTGCCGTAAAATGGAAGTCGCTCAGTAGTATTAATTCTTTATTTGAACTGATTAAATTATTCTTAATAGAACTTAATACAAAAATATTTTTAATTTATTCTTAAGTAAAGTTTTTATTATTTTGTAAAATAGATTATAACTTTTAGACTTTCACTAACGATTTTCTGTCGTAACTTCAGGTAAAGTTTAAACACACTATGTTTTTTTTTTTTTTCTTTTTTGTCTGTTTTCCCTGACAAAAAAACATTTATTTATTTTATAAATGGAATAAACTGGTATTTAAAGTTATATCCCAACGTTCATTTTTACTAGGTTCAAGTGCTTAGTTCAAATACAACTGAACATAATTCATTTATTGAATGATTATTTTTCTAAATGGATTTATGTTCATAATATATGACGTTTCAGTACCGATAACAATGAACGTTTAAGCAAAATGATTCCTAAACTAAAGCAATATGTTTTTGTTTATAGTTAGTTCGTACGACTTTTCCTGGTGTGACCTCCAAGCGGCTGGGAGCTAGGGGTCAATCTAAGTAAGAATACACTCATTATCAATTTTTATTCAGAAGCAATTTTATCCTCAACTCATTTGCACTCATTTTCTAAATTTTATTTTTTTTTTAAATTTAGCGATTTATTTTGTACCGAAGATAAAATATCGTATATAAAATCCTTTTTTACTGCAATCCGTAATCATATATAATGAAATTATGAAGTTTCGGCATCATTTTTATAGCAATATGAAAATGAGGATTAATACTGCTTCTGTAAATACAGCTTTTTTTGCTATTTTAGATGTGTATCATATTAAACAGTAAAAATTTTTTATTTAGATACCACTATAACGGAGTCGGAATAAAACCAAGCACGCAATGCAATCTGGAAAATGAAAATTCTGATGGAGTTACAAGGTCAGAATTTGTGTGTGAAATGTTATTTTGATGACTTCAGTATGTAGTAAATATTAAATGATTTAATCTTTAGTATAGTTTACTGAATGCTCATTTATCATTTTTAACATAAATAATTTTCCTTTATATTTTCGATATTGATTCAAATATACTTATTATAATAAAATTTAATTATTATAAATAATCTATTATTTAAAAACATATCAAATGAAATGTATTAAAACTATTTCCATATAAAATTACTCAAATTTGTTGAATATTTAAAAAAAAACTAGATAAAACTTTTAATGATTTATTACAAAAATTAAAATTATAATATTGGTATTTTTAAGGAAAAGAATAACTCTTTTTTTAATAAAATTTGTAAACCCTTCAATTCCATTAACTTTTGGGTCGAAAATATTAGGATTAATTTTATGAGGTAATAATAACTTTGAGGATTTTGTCAAATTATTATTAATAGTATCAAATTATTGAATTATTAGGAGTGATTTAATAAGATAATAAATTTGGTCAGATTTGAAGATTTTGTCAAATTATTATTTATAAATAAATAATAAAATACATCAACATTAAGAATCATTAGGATGGTAAAGAAATTGGCATTATTACAATCATTGTCTTTGATTTTCGTCAAAAAAAAATTAATTAATAAATATGTAGTGTAAAGAAGAACTATTATGATTTTTCTGGGCTCTATGTAAGCATTGTTTTTATTTGCGATTTGCTTCCTCTACTTTGATATTGTCAAGTCATTCATTATTAATTGTAAATACTGACTTTTAAAAAGTGATGCAATTTAAAAATATACAAAGTGTTTTGATAAGCAATGATTGCTCAAATGGAGAAAGAATAACTAAAATTATTCAAATGTATTCTAATTAACATAACAGCTTGATATTTTCTACTGTACTGTAAATTATTCCTTGATATACTAGGAAGTGAAATTAATGAAACAATTAGATTTAACAAATTGTTAAACGAATACTATTATTTACTTTTTTAGCCGTATTTCTCTTTTTTCTTCACATTGACTGGAATTTTAATATGATCGAAAAAATTAGTGAAGATTTATATCGATCGATAAGAATATCTCTATAAATTATCTATCCTAGTTTAATCAATCTTTGTATATAAGTAGTGAACTCACACGGAGCAATAATTGAACCAAACAAATTCATTTTTTATTTGCGCCAAGGAAAAGTTCAATAAAATCGGATGTTTTTCATGTTCTTGTTAGATAAAGTAAATTTGTGAAGGTTTCGTTGTTGTTAATATGAGGATTACGACGTAAACGCGTTAAGCAGCGGTGTGATAACACTTTTCAAAATGCCGAAGATGAAAATAGTAATTATTGATGTTATATTTAGGTAATCTAATTTGATTAATTTAAGGTACTGTCTATAGTGAAAAGATGATTGGACAAGAAGATTCACTTTTGAACTAAGATACAATCTCAATCTCAATAACTGAATTCAAAAATAGCTAATGTTTATCATGTTATTTTTAAAAGTCGATTTTAGAAAAGTATTTTAAAGACTAAAATTAATCACTTGAAGTATAATAATTGAATTTTGTTTTGGTTGATAAGAAAATTGTATTAAATAAATAATGATTTGGATAACAATAATGTTAATTAGAGTTGAAGAGATTGATTTTAACTTCAACCCTAATTTTTTTTCATTAAACGTTTTAATGCTGTTGAACATGCTTAATTAATTTACTCTAATTTAGATTGACTATGTATAGAACAAACTGCATGACTTTTTGTTATTAAATTTTAGTTTTGATGATATGAAATCACAAGATCACGGTTGTTCGCACCACTTTATTTCGAGTAATTCTTATACTTCTCGTATCAAGCTTTAAAATAGTTCCAGATACAGCGGAAATGATGATTGCCTGATATCATACTTCTAAGCCGTTGTAAAAAGTGTCAACAGATAAAATTTGAAAGCAAATACAGAACATAAAACAATCTTCGAAGCAATAAAGTTCTGGCCTAAGAGTTGAGATAAATATGAATAAGCTTTCAAAAAAGAAAGAAAAATTTTTTTTCACCTGATTCGAAATAAAGTTTAGTTCAAGATGTGTTTTCTTCGAAGTCGTATATTGTTTGACCTTGAGGATTTATAGGAATGTCATTCTATATGTTTGTTTTATCATCATATCACAGCGATAAATGAAAATGCATAACATTTCTCTTTAATTTCTATATACCTTGCATTCTTTAAAATGTTGTTTGAAAAACACTAACTGAAATAAACTATTATATAGAAAAATTAAAAAATAATAGTTTACATTCATATATACGCAGGGTGATCTTTTTTAAACTGATTGTGTTTGGAGCTCCCTGCAATCTAATTTCTGAAATAGGCAATAAACTTGGTATTTAAACTAATCAAAAAATTAAAAAAAATTTCGAAAAAAAAAATTGTTCCAAAAATTACCGCTAGGGCATTTTGGGCGCTGCTGTAGTTTACAATAACAAGAATTAACATAACACATAGGTATCAAAGAAACATACAAATTGTGCGATGACTGCGCCAGTAATAGAGGCTATAAAAGCAAGTAGTAGATAGCTCCGATAAATAAATTCAGCTGAAGTAAGTGAGCTCCAGTGGCCATGACTCTCACGTTACCAGAACATGCGTTATTTGTGAAGCTGTATTATATGAATCAATGTAATGCATCCGCAGCTCTTCAAGAATTTCGAACCAGAAAAAATTGCGTATTATTATTGTTATTTCTGAGAACGGTGCTCACATTGAATGTGGTCTAATTTCTCACCGGGAAAGTTAATGAAGTAAATAAACATTATCAATTTAACTGTACGATTGTATGTGTTAGTATTTTTCTTTTCTCACATTTTAAACATTGAAAAGGGCCACAAAATGCCATAGCGGTGATATTTGGAACTAATTTTTTTTTTAATTCCATATTCCTTTTCCCCATGTCTGATTAGTCTAAATACCAAGTTTAGTGCCATTTCGGCTATTAGATCGAAGTATAGGGCGCTCCAAACACTGTCACATTTTTAAAAAAATCACCTTGTGTATATATATATATATATATATATATATATATATTTCTTCAAAATATTTATTTTAAGCAGTTGTGATTTCGACTTACATTCAGGTTAATTTTTTGATCGATTTAAAATTTTTAGATTTCATTGAGTTTTCTTAAATATTGTCTTATAGATCAAACAAATTTTATTTGTTAATAGATAGAACTCTATTAAGATGAATCCATTTAATATATCTACGCAAATAAAAATGTTAAGAATCTTTTAACATCCTTGTTGATGTAAGGTTTACATTCGCTAAACTATGCTTGGTTTTATAATTTTGTAAAATAAGCCTACAACCTATTAAATAAGTACAGGGGCATCGAATGACAAAAATTGTTTTTAGAACTTCTTATCACTGTTACCTTTTATCTTGATCGAGTCTCTAATGGCATCAGCTGAGAATGTCTCTAAAACATATTAAAATATCAACCATTCTTATAAATTATCTACTTTATTTTTTAATGTAAATTTTAGAATAATTAAGAATAACAGAGAATAGTTAAATATTATATTATTCTTCAATGTGGAATATATAAGAACTTATAGTATTTCCTTATATACACATTTCAGCTAAAAAAATTTGTTTTCTTTTTATTCATATTTATGTGATTTGAAATCTACACTGGAAATGTAGCATTTTGATGTTAATGTAATATTCCTTATTTTTGACTCAATCTGAAGAGTTATCTTTATACAAGTATAATTCGACAGTAGGAAATAATATAATAATTAGACTATCGAAAACTAGTACCGTTTCTTTATTGAACATCTTTGCAAAAACATTTACAACTACTAGCTGGAATAGACAGTTTACTTCTGGAATAGACAATCCTAGGTTATTTATATATATATATTAACTCCATTATATTAAAGTAACATGATATTGCAATTGAGAATCCACATTATTTATGAAAAACAGGTTTTAATTGTTAGACTAAACGCTACAAATATTTGAATAAATTGAAGAAAGGTAATTGTTTAAGTGATTTTCCTTCCACACATAGCCAACAATGTTTGACTTTGATGTTCGAATTGAATTGTCATGATGGGACTTACGACTTAGTATTTCTTGAAGCGGATTATGGTTAAAATGAACTTAAGCTTTTACGAACAAACTAAAATTATATAAATTTTTAGTGGTTAACAACAAATTAAGTATGGAATATACCAAAAAGTGAATGCATTAAACTCATATACCAGAAACTATTTAACAAGGTAAATGTCTTTAAGATAAAACCCAACTACAGGAATAGACTATAGGACAGATTTCCAAATCAAAAACACTTAGACATTTAAAGATATTCTGTTTGTTCTAAACCACAGGTAAACTGTTATTTTATTTAATAATATTTTCCTGGTTTATGCACTGTTCATACTTAGTTTTGCTATCAGAAGAGACTATCTCCCAAGAACCAAATCTTAAAGGTACTTTTATAATAAATCCCATTTTTCTTTATTGTTCCAATTTTAAAAGATTACCATATAATATGTGATATTATAGTTTCGATAAAATTAATTAATGAATAATCTAAATAATATGCTGTTTTATTAATCAATAATCTCTAAATTTATGCGTGCTACTTATTTTTTTATTAATAATATATTAAACTTATTAATTAAAAATTAATTTATTCATCAGTTAACTCTAAAAGACCTCAAAAAAGTCTATTTAATGTGAATTTTGTCCCAGTTTGATTTACATTAAATGAGACACTAAAAAGGATCTTACATCCATGCAATATATTAGATAAAAACAGCTATACAATGGAAAAGGTGGTATTTATACTCTTTCCAACTCATTATGTATAATAATGTATATAATTATGCATCCAACTCATAATGTATCATAATGTATAAAACAAAAAATACAACTCATAATGTATAAAACAAAAAATCCAACTCATAATAAGAATAGTATTCTAATAAAAACCATATATTTTTTGCGTCTATTTTTTACTTTCAAAATGTTTGTTATTGCATAATGGCTAAGGAGTTTCCCTGAAAGAAATAAAATTTCCGTGTAATTAGTGTTTTTAATTATATTAACAAGTAAGAAATTAGTTCAAAATTTTCCACCTGTATTCAGCGATGCAAATTTTTAGTTGATCTGACAAAGTGTATAAATTGGTGATACCAAAATTGTAGAAAAATAAATGTAAGTTCTTAACATACTCATTGAAAAGGAAAAAATTATGACTACTTCCATAGTGGAAGCAGTCATAATATCCTGTTTCAGCTAAATGTCGTGGAAAGCACTGGGGAGGATGTGTAATTTACCCCCCACAGAGTGAGGTTTCATTTCTGCGCTTACTTGTGAGTTTCATTGACAATGCTGCTGATGTAAGTGGCCTTGATAGAAGGCAGATTGTGATGAATATCTTCAAAGATTCGAAATGAGTATCTTCGAAATTTCAAGGTTCATCGGATTTTCGCGAACTGTCCTTGTGAATAACTATGCCAAATGGTAAGATAATTGGCAAATACACATGATGTGTTGGATGCGTTGGATATCTACACATCATTAATGCCACAAAATGTTGTAAATTGCTCTTTTTCATAAAATATAAGATCAAAAATAGACTGACAAACATCTCTGACTGGTATCCTAAGAAATACATCTATTTTGTGCCATATTGTATTCAGTCGTCAACTGAGCATTGCCATTGATATTATTCCACCAAGCAGGATCACTTCTAACTTACGATGTCTTAATGATTTGTTGAAGTCCAACATCGTGGCATCTGCTACTCATATCACCGTTGTTCGGCCACTTAACATGAATACTCATAGTGATTGCTATCAAACAACCAATGAGTCGAACAGTTTCAGAGATACTCATTCTCACTTAGATCAGCAGTCCTTCCCACGTGACAAAAACACACGTGATCACAATAACGACGCGCTTCATGTTCTCCGTGGTAATTTATTTACCAATACCGTTGCGACGTCCAAAATTGTTCAATAGAACAAGGTTGTTCCACTCTACCTGATGATCTTATGAAAAATTTCAAGTAGACAATAAGAAAATAATTTTAGGTTTAATATGAATAAATTTATCTACAATTACGATGTATATTTTTAATCTAGAATTCGATCACTGATTCTATTTGGTAGAAAAACAAACGCAATAGCAGCAGATGAATGATATCAATACACAATTTATTACTAACGAATGCGACAAACATTTTCATAATTTGTCGACATTTTTGCTTTAATTATAAATTGTTTATTATATTATTTTATTGTGTATGCATAAAAAATTTGTAAAATCCATCCTTCACACAATAAACCATTAATTCTACTTTCATTGCATTGTGTTTTAGCTATCATAAATTTGGAACAAAGTTGGAAAATTATGCAAGCGTTTGCTAGCTTAAATTGTCTAATTAACTTTATGTGTAAAAAATAATCACATAAGTAAATTAAATCAGATAGTTCACATCTCATTGTTTTGTTAGCACCTTTAGATATTTTAAATAAAAATAATCTGCTATTTTGAATTTTGATTTTTAAGGTTTTCTGCAACAGAAAAGACCAGAATAAGACAAGACAATGATGAGGTGAGTTTTTTTTTTCTTCTGATATTTTCTTTCATTCTGCCTCAGCGAAAATTATTATTCTTAAAAAACAGGTGTTCCCTCAAACATAACAAACATGCACGATATAATTTGGTATTACACGATTTTCTCGATTGATAGCCTTATTGACAAACTCAGCTTTTCATCAACTTCGTAATCGTTATCGGTGACAAATTGACAAGTACTCAACAGACAATTTGATAAAGTGTTTTACTCCAAACAAGAACACGGTGTGGTTGCTTCAGCATATTGACTCGATACCTTAGATAACGGATTAATGTTGCTGAAAGGTAGGTCAAGAGGGTTCGAAGCACTTTGTGGAGCCATGCTGTCTGCTGAAACAGCGTCCTACCTCGAGATCCGGGAGCTTATCGAATGTTTGACGAATTCTCATCATGAAGTTAAATAGAATTGACAGTCTATCAAAAGAATTTTTTCCCCTAATTCTTTGCTTCCCTTTCTTTTAAAATGCAGATAATAGAACTGTTTTGATTATTACTCTTATCAATATTCCTATGATTACATATCATTGCATAATGTGTTTTTCCTTGCAATGTTATTTCATTCTATTTTATTATTCGTAATTCCCTTATAATATTGAATATTGCACAATTATATCATTGAGCTAATTAGCTTTGTGGTTTTTAGTTCAATAGTTCGTAGGTTTGACTCTAAGATTGAATGTGAGCAATCATAGTACTTACGAATCCGCTTCAAATCATAAATCCCTCTTAAGTTAGCCCTCTAATGAAATAAATAATTTTAGAGCCGTGAATCAGAAGCAGAGAAGTTCAGAAAAATCAGCAGAAATTTAGAATATATTTGCTCTTATATTTTTTGTTTATTTTTGCACACAAATTTTAATTTGAAACTAAACTCTGTTTAAATCATAAACAGGCATCTAAAAATCAAGCTAGGAATCAAATTTCTGAGCTATTGAATTGAGGAGAGAACTGATTATTCACCATTCTTAATCAGTGATAAAAATTTAAACGTAACCAGATGCAAACAGTGCCAACATAAAATAGCTTTATTTCAAGTAATTATAGTTTTTGAATATTTTGGGTGTAATTTTTATTCCCTTGAATTGAATTTCTTTATATTTTATCCTTTATTTTATCATTTAACAGCTTATTATGTTATTATTACGTATTATGTCATAAATATATATTTGTGTCAATAACCAAATCTATATTAATAAATTATAAATTTTAATTCAAGCTACGTTGCTTTTACAAAATTTTCCTATTGTGGTTTTGATGTAAGTAAGTATGCGTACTTGCTATTCATTTATTTATAAAAATAACTGAATGAAACTCCTTAATATTTTATTTTTGTTGCAGAAAAGTGAAGTAAAGATATTCTGCCCATCGTTAAAAGTTGGGACATTATTACCGCCTTTTCCAGAACCAAACGATTTGGATCTTCCAGTTTCACTGAATAAAGAAAAAGTATAAATAATCTGATTATCATTATTCTTTGTCAAAAGAAGTTTAAATTAATTATAAAACTTGAAAGTTGAATTTATTATTACAGAAGTACTTAACAAACCAAATGGTATAAATATTTAATATAACGTTATATATATTCAATTATCCATGACTTGCTAAGTGGATTAATTGTTAGAAATCACCTTATGGGAATCACTGTAAGAACAAGAGTCTCAAGCTAGTATTTATTTTTAAAAATACTAAGGAAAATTTATGACAGCATATGTACTTAAGTATAACAGAACAAATTCGTTAAATTGATCGATAAAGAAAACTAGTATCTACAAAGATAATAGATGAAGCACAGTTTATTCTAAGAAATTTTATTATATATTAGGTAATATTTTGACAAACAGTATCCTTAGAAGGAGATTCATTAAGAACAATAATGGCTAAAACACTTCATTTAATTTAATGAATTCATTTTTGTTTTTTCAAAAATGTACGTGATTATCCAATAAGTTTTATTTTGTTGTTTAAGTTTTTAGCAGGAAATAAGATATTTAATGTTACAGTATTTGATATTTTTTCTTGTATGAGGAAAGATCAAAGGCGAAAGTGATTGTAATGTCTAGTTGACCATTTCCATCACATGTTTATGATTACTTGAATGGTGTTTTCTTCATCTGTTCTTTAATGTAAAAAATACACAATTCACATAATCTTTTGTGCCTAATTAATGAACAAAAGAAATAAAGAATCTTTTTTGATCTCTTTAGTTCAGTGCATTAAAAGTGCAACTTCAACACGTGATAAAAAAATATTTTTAAAGTAGGAGTGGGTGTGAATTTTTCGAAAGATATTCAATATTTCTGTTTGTCTGTACATCTGTTACACACAATAATTTGAACTTAAAAATGATGACATTAAATACTAATAGAATTATAGAATTAATTTATCGAATGTTACCGATACAATTTAATTTGATTGCTTATATTATGCCATATTTCACTTGAATATATATATCACAAATTCTATAATACTTTCTTATTTAGAACATTTTGGAAGTCAAGAAATACATCAATAAAAATTTAATTGTACACTTTCTCAGCTCTTGCATGTAACTGTTTCACTGTTATGTTATCATAGGTAAATATTACACACTAATAAAGTATATTTCACCCTCTTTTAACATGTCTCTATTTTAACATGATTACATACATATGATTACATAAAATTTTCTTTTGTTAACTTTTTACATTTTCATATATAAAATATTTTATTTCATTTTTAAGTGTATGTTAAATAAATATAACGTATCTTATTTAATACTTAACATTTAGATTTGTATATTTGAATAAATTTTGAATGTTCCTTCCATAATTTAATTTTATTCATTTTTTTTTTCATACTTGTGTAGAAATTCAACTAGTGTATTAATAAAACTGCTTTTTGTATTGAATTTCTATGATTTTGCAGGATGTTACATTGTAAATATATTTACTAACATTTACAAACTTTTCATTTCAGCTAGAAATATTCCTTACGATATACAAAATGCACTGCCAGTGTATCATTGATGTTGCTATTGGGAGCAATTTTGAAGAGGTAGGTTAAAATTGATTTTACATAGGACCATCAAGGAAACATTATAAATTCTTTTCAATATGAATTGATCTCACCTATATTATCCTATTTAATAAGATAAAAATATTGAAAATATTTTTGAAATATTCAATATTATATTAACACATCTGGGAAATTATGGTGTGTATATGAAAGGTTCAATACTCTGCAATGTTAGATGACAAAAGAATACACGATTGTGGATAAATATACCCTGCATATGAAGGATCATTTTGAATAAAACAATATGAAGTTCTTAAATGGCATATGAATACATTGTATTTTGATTCGATCTCTCTCCCAATCTCTTATGGAATCCAATTTGCATTCTTAGATTAATTTCTTAACTTGTATCTCAAAACTGTACCCAATAAATTAAATACAGACATGTTATTCTGTATTTTATCTACTGTATGCAGTTGTTATGTTCTTACATTTGTTGTTACTTGCACTGTGTTGTTATGTTCTTGCATTTGTGCGTCTCTACATTTATACATTGATAATGTATAGGTCGATGATTGATTCTGTTTTTTATAGAGCAACAATATACCAACCATCAAAAAAAGTTAAAACAATGGATGATAAGTGAAATAGCGATAATTGAATTATTTATCTTGCTTAAAATTTTATCAAGAAATCAACGAATAATCATTACCAAGCAAATTATAGCATCCTTCTTATTATTAATTATTCAGCTAAATTTGTCTTAATATTTCATCATTCGCAAATCATTCGTCTTTCGCACACCAAAATATATAATCTGTCAGACGCACAACTTTCAAATATAAATCTTATCAAATAATTATCCTTCTAAATTCCTAAATTATTCACATAAACATCTTATATATTTACTTTAAGTCCTTCTGAATGTTGATATTTCAAATAATTCCTAATTCAGAACATATCAAAAGAGAAAGTCATGACTGTTTATATTTATGCATTTACTTTCTGCTATCAACATTTCTTACAATTTTCAATCAGACATTGAAATACTTCGTCTAAAATACATCGAAAAATTTAGCCTTTTCTTTCACTACTTAATTTTTGAATGTCATAGCAAGTAAAAGAAACTATGGCGAATAGACTAAATGATATAATTAATGAAAGATAGTGAAATTAGCCCTTGATGAAACAAAAAAATGTACTATGTACTAGATTTATGCTTATAAATTAATTATACATACTGATGTAATGCATCCGCCGTCTTTTAATATTTGTTATCTAGTTTTAAATTAGTCTTATACTTTTATTACCTTTTTCGATAATCCTAAAATGGAAATTTAATGCTAACTCAAGCCTAAAATCACCATGTTATAATATTCGAAAGTTACAAAAAGGTGCATCTATGAACTTATATTTTGAATAATAATCCTGTACAATCTTCAAACTTATAGGTGAGTACTAATACAAATGGAAATAAAAACTGTTATTACCATAAAAGAACATGTTAGAAAACGGATATTTTTGTTTCCCTGTTGCACTCGATATTGTACACAACTTAATGCTTTAATTCATTCATAAATTATTTTCATAAATAGAAATTTTCATTACTAATGAGTAGCAGTATTTAAAATTATAAATTATCTTTCATTTCTTTAATAATATTAAAGAAATGAAAGTGAATAATTATAAATTATCTTTCATTTCTTTTTCATTTAAATTACCTTTAATTTCAATTATCTTTCATTGTTAACATGATATATTTCTCCTTTTTATTTTACCTTCTGAATTCATTAAATACAGTCAATCACCTTTTTTAATTCAAAATCAAAATACGAAATCTGCTCTTTAGTTCACACCCTTGTCTTTGTATTATACTTTATTCGTAAAGGAATGGAGCTTTATGTATGTATATATATATATATATATAGTTTCATAATCTCTTCAATACTCCAAGTTCATCAAGGAGAATCAAATGAGATTAATTCCCTTCCATTGATTTTATAAGTAACTACACTATTTCTCTAGCTATTGTTGTTAAATGGTTTGTTTGACTATTTGTGCAATGGTTTTTCCGTCTTCCCATTTTATATTGAGATGAGGATAGAAAAGTGGGGATACAAGTTACTGCTCCTATTGTAATCAAGATTATAGAGTTCCAATAAATACCCGTCATACTATGCCATACGCCACCCAACCTGTCTAGTGGTTAGCGTACCTGACTACAGATGGGTGGGACCTGGGTTCGAATCCTGGCTCGGGCATGGATGCACTTTCTCTCTCTCTCTCTTTCTTGTCTTTGTCCTTTCTTTGTGTGTGAATGGTTGCCTACCCTATAAACGGGTACCAATGGCATGTGTGTGCTGAGGAAGTCGGACTCCACACCAAATATGGTTCAGGTGGAAAAGGGGAGCAGCGCACCCCATATTGCCACCCTGGCTGGCACACGACAACAGCAATAACAAAAACTATGCCATATGTCATGTTGTGTAATAACTAAATTAACCGGCTATTCCACGGAACAACCTAATAATGATACTTTCTGCAATTCATCCAAAAAACCCATATTTATGAAATTATATTTATTTGCTATTCAAGGAATAATGAACAACAGCTTGTTGATAAAAAAAAAAAAAAAATTGTCATATATTCATGTTATGCAAATCTTTATACAAATTATCAAATGTTGCAGTAATAAATGAAACAACCAAATTTAGTTTAAATAGACATACGGAAGTTGATGATTTTATCAAAATACAAAAACCAAGAATGACATAATATCTCTGAGTGTAGAACAACTAATCAAAAATTATTGGACTAGATCAATATGAAAATATTTAGTCACATATTATTTAACTTTATAGTTACTAAGGCTACAAGAATTCTATTATTAGAAGAATTTTTTTCGTTTGATTCTCGGGATTCTATGATTCATGTGCTGAGATGTTCAATGGACATTAAACAGTTAATAGTCTGATATGGATGTTTAGAAACTAGGGTACCAGCTCAGGCGTGTACCTCGTAACTTGACCGAAATTGAAAATTACGAGCTAGTTAATTATAAAAAGGCCTTAAATCAACAAAATTCGGCAATAGAAAACGTAATAAATACCAAAATTGAAGAAAAAATATACTAGCATATTTCGATAAAATGAATAAGATCCTTTACGTATTTATTTGCTATTTTAATTAATTTTGAATTTCATTTCATATAGTTAATTGATGAACCAAATTTTTCTCCTAAATAAATATTTATTTTTTAATTATTACTGAAATATTTAAATATTGTCTAATGCAGTGAAGTATTTTATATTATAAATAGCGAAAATATTCATTGTAAACTCTATCAGTTAACTGTCTAGTGCTTATATTTTTAAAAAATAATAAAATGGAAACGAAAGCTGTTTCTTTGGATATCAATCTTCAGCTGGGAATCGATGATTCTTCAGCATCTAAACCGGAAGATTCCAGATTTTGTCACTTGAAAAATATTTTAGAGGTAAAAAATAAACAGAACAACTGGCTGAGAGAACAGAATGAAAATCTGAAACAAAAAATAGAAGTTAAAAACAAAGAAATCACTAAATTACTTGCTCTTTTATCTGAGAATAATTTGAAAAATGTCACCCAAACTTCAGACCTACTTGCTGTGAAAGAGAAACTAGAAGAATGCAACGTGGAGATGAAAAAATTACGGAAAAAGTTGACCGACGACAGGGAGAATATGGAAAAAGAAGAATCTAAAAACTTTACTCGGAAAAATAAAATGTAAAAATAAAATAAACAGATATTAAAAACGTGTATTTTTTTAATAGATACTTAGTTAGATATAATTTAACACATTTATGTCATAAGTTATGCGCCAAATTATTATAGTCAAATCAATGACTCATTTGATTAATGTTAGTCAAATCAATGACTATCTGATGTTACTGAGTAACTATGTGATTAAAGTTATGTAATTTCGAAGACTTCCATAAATAGTTTTGATGTCTACCGTGATTGGGAATCGAGCTGAAACTTTAATTCGTAATAAGACCTTATGTGTGAAAAGTGAGAATATTGTTATAAACCCAAGCTTGAACTATTCTGAATAAATTGTAGTCTAAGCAAATTAATTATTTCAGATTGCATCTTTGGATTAGATAAAAAAAAAATGCAATAAGCAACTCAGTTATGTATAGTAAACACTTTCAAACAAACTAAATTATGTCAAGTAAACTAAACTATATAATAAACACTTTACAGTGAACTAATAAACGCATTATTGTTAACAATGCTGCCAAATATTTAGGAGAGGTTATAATTTCACCTTAAGAAGAAAAATATTGCCAGAAAAGTATCTGATTCTTTTAATTTGCTACATTAACTAAATATTAGTGTTTAGTGTCCTTTATAAACAATTTTTTATGCATTGTTGCTTTTATCTTAAAATTATTTTCATAACAAAATTTGTATCCTATAGAATGGTTTGTGTCAAAACTTTGAGTAAATCTTAAGTTAGCTGTTGCAATTATGTGCTTTTTCTATCTTAATAGTTTTTTGAAATATATGAAAACATAAAAATATAAGATATATTTAAATGTGCACTTATTTGACTACAAGAGGATTTTTCGTTCATGGGAATTTCAGAAGTTGCTTATTTTGTCTTAATATCCTGGTTAGTAGATCTTGTGCTCATGGTTACGCCGTGGAAAATGTTGAACACGTTTTGCTGCGCTGTTAAGTTGCCTGCAAATGCCAGAATGTTTTTAAAATAGAATTATGTGTTACTCTATTTGTTGGTTCCCAATTTTTTTCTAATCTTTTGAGGAGTACTGAAACGAATGCTATTTTACAAAATTGTCATTTAATAATTTTGTTGTTGCCATGTACTTACTTTTGTCTGTGATCGCGTATACTTACTTTTGTAAGCCTCGTGCCATACTTTGTGGTACACGAAGAATTTTGAATTTTGTTTGACTTTCTTTAATAAAAAAGTAAGCTTGGGTAAGATATTGGTCAATTATTAAACAAACACCAAAATTTCAAAAACATTTTAAGAGAAAACTGCATGAAATATATTGTAATTTGAAATAGAAAAACTAAATGATTTAAATAGTATTGAAAAGACAATTCCAATTTTTTTTTACTTTATATATATAGCTTTTTATTAGTGTTTAATCACAAGCACTAATAAAGCTATGCAAATCTTTGTAATTGATATTATTGTGAATTTTCTTTAATAAATATCAGACATTTAAATTTAAAGATTTTATTTTATCATAAATTTTGAACGTTTTTCATGATAATCATACACTTGTTCCAAAGAATATAACATATGCATATGATTATTATATATGTACAGGATTATATAATATTGCAGTATCATTTTTAATTAACAAAAGAAAATTTAATTAGAAAAGAATATGTATCGTGATATAAATGCCAAAGATTCATATTTATATTTTAGGATTGATACATACATACAATATTATATACCTTATAGAATTATCATTTTAGCTTACAAAATTTACTTGTAAGTTTTATTTATTTGTCACCGAGTCCTTCAGAAATTGCAAAGATGTCAAAAATAGAATGAGAAAGCATTAAAATGACACATTATTTTATACAGACGGCACTGACGAAATTGTCAGTTTGTTTAAATATTTGCGCAATAAATTTATTTCTATCCAAATATGTTACAAGGTAAGCGTAGAGTTGCTGTTCCGACAGGTGTTAAAATTATTTTAGCTGTCTGGAAAATTTGTCAATAATTTAGAAATAACTTTAATTATTACTTATATTTTTCTTGTACTCTTTCAGTAAAGCATTTTATCAGAAATAAAAAAAATATAAAAAGTTTTCTTAAATTAATTTTAAAAAATTTTAAAATATTGTAACATCACATTTATAATTTCTTATCGAACATTCAAAAATTAGATAAAATGTGTAACCTTGTTACTTTGAAATCAATATCTCTAAGAATAAATTGACACCTAAATATAATAGATGAGTTCAACCCAATGTTGCAAAACATGTTTTGCATAGCGTTTTACTGTGATTGCTCGTTTCCAATTTTATGGTTCTGTTTCTATTAAAATTACTAATTTGCTTTTCGCTTACGAAGAAATAATCACTTCTCATATTAAAGTGATTTTTCCCATGCTTATTCGCATATATTATATTTTGATTCTCTTTCATTAATTTAAGATAGTAATAAAATGCTAAATCATTTTCAAATTATTGTCGTAATTTTGAAGATGTGTAAAAGTTCCTTATATTTTGAAACATTAAAAATAAAGAAGTGCCAGTGCTGTCATTATTTGGTAATGAATTCGGGATTATTTAGGAAACCTCTCAGAAATTCAGCGGTCGGCCGATTAATTAATTAAAAAAAACCGACACATAATTGCTCTAAAAGCATTACAATTAAATATATAAAAAATAATAATCTCACATCATAACAGTTAAAGAATTACATATTTAGAATATTAAAAAACCAATTATAGGTTTAAAAAAGTTGAAACATAATTCTGTCTTTTGTTTGAACTGAGAAAAAACAGATTTAGTTTTATATTATTCTGGAGAATATAAAAATTTTACTTGCAAAGAGGATGAGAAAAGTTTCCTGGAATATTAATCAATTTATTTAATATAATCAACTCTTTAACATTTTCATTGTCCACACAAGTTTAGTTCATTTATTTTTAAAAAGTTATTAAATCATTCATCTTTTGTGACCTTAATTATTATTAGGTTGGGGAAAAAGTAATCCATTATTTTTTCGGTAGACTTCTGTAGTGATCGATATCTCGTGAGGTATCTATCAAACAATTTCAGATTTATGCTCGTTGGAAAGGTGACATTTGACAATAAAATATCCTCTTGCGGTTTTTTGTTTGATTAATTCAATTACGAGTACAAGGTTTTAAAAATGGAAGACAACAAACAGAAAATTCGATACATTTTCGTTTTTCTCTTGTAACGGCGAAAAAGATAGCCGGGTGGCTAAAATTGTGAAAGGTGTTTATCGTCCTATATAATACTGTAACAACCAGTTACATACAATTTTTGTTTCATTGATTCTAGGTACTGATTTCTCAGGATCTATATAGCCTAATTTTTTGAAAATTTAATCACTTGTTATTTCTAGTATGATATATTTGTCCAATAAATATCATTTTGTTATCTGCATTTCTTCCTGGTGTAGGAATTTTAATGGCTAGTAGTGTATTTTATCACTTAGATACTGCTTATAAAATATGATTTTATTAATTTCCTTATTCTTATAATCTAATGCCTTGAGTCTTAAGGGTACTAAACTCTTAGATGAGTATCCTGAGGTCTTCAGTTCAGAAGCTCGAATTCATTTCTCTCTTCGGGAAAAAGTATTTGTTATTAAGTACATTATGCGATCTAGAGTTATTTTTATTAGAAAACTGTTTGTTTAATTTATGTAATCTGACATCTAAAAGCAAGGAGAAAATACATTTTTCTCCTTGTTTTTAGAAAATACATTTTTCCATATTTGACATGGATGTTTGCAATGGTTTGAAATTCTTTTCAAATTATAAGTCCTGATTTAAGACTTCTTGTGCACAAAATAAA
This sequence comes from Latrodectus geometricus, assembly GCA_026290005.1. Classification (NCBI taxonomy): domain Eukaryota; kingdom Metazoa; phylum Arthropoda; class Arachnida; order Araneae; family Theridiidae; genus Latrodectus; species Latrodectus geometricus. The sequence goes on from JAPDSC010137404.1 coordinate 57,379, forward strand.
CTGTAAGCAATAAAGAAATCAAAAATTGTTTTGTGAAAAAAACAAACTGAAATTCCATTAACAGTGATGTTCTTAAAAGCGGTTACATAATATCTTCATTTTTATGCGTTTACGATCATACACAGATTTTGAGTAGACACACACAGCTGAAATAAATTTAGTATTGCTCTTTTCTCACAAAAGTAGTACATATAGTGTAGTGTGAGTAATATATATTTTTATCTTTAATGAGTCTTTATTCTGCCTAGCACAAGGTGTGATTCATCCCATTAAACTGATGTCTTTCCTCAATCTTATGTCTTTCCCATACTTTTATTTTAGACATTATAATTATTGGAGACGTTATCAATCATAAAATAACTATTAAATGGATGAAATTTTGTAGCCAATTATCTACCTAACTAGAATGTAGGTTGAAATATAGCTTCTTTAAACATCTATGTGTGTTTTTCAGATAAAATGTTATCTTCTGTAAAAATGATTGTGTAACTTCGTAATTTCCCTATCATTTCAAATGTTTTACATCACGAAAATTGTTTAATCTGAAAACCAGGTAAATCACATTTCACTTTACCATATAGAGGAAAAAGCTGAGTAATAGTATTATGTATTTATGGAAAAAAATTTTCTTTACTTTATACTTTCAGTTAAAGTTACAGTTTTCTATCTTTTATTTTTGAAATACTACCATTTGTGAAGAAATCTGAAGACATACAGGGAAAGAGCACATTTTTCGCCATTTTTAGCTTCTATAAAGTTATTATTAACATAGGGGTCTTGCCATTGTATAAATTTAAAACAAATACCTAAAGGACTATCATTTTAAGTAGAGAAGGATTTTTTAGTATATTTCATAAACCTCTCCATCTTAATGTTTACACTCAATGAAAATTATCTATTTTGACAACGGAAACCCTTGAATTGTAAAACTGGCCATGGTTCTCCTTTTCAATTTCGTACAGTAGCGATTATTTTAATTGTTCGATGCTGAAGGGCTATTTTTTGTGCAATGGAATTTTATATTTATTGACTTCTATAATCTAATTAATAACAATTTACTAAGAAAAAGAAGATCAAACTTATTTGTGGGAGTTTATTGTTGAATCACTATTACAAATAGAGTAATAGTGATTTAACAATAAGAGCTCCCACAAATAATATTTTACATTTGAATTAATATTAATAGTGATCTGTATTTTACCAGTAGTACCTACATATTCAAATTTTTTAAGTCATATTTTATATTTTACTTAAAAATGTTGAAAATAACTCACTTGAAGAACTTAATTATTTTTCGTTTTTACAAAATCTCCGAATATGTTCTTGTTTATATATTTTGAATAAAACTTATTATTGCATTCAAAAACTCCAAAGCAATCAATTGATTAATTAATTTCATGGGCTGTCTAGGAGTTCAGGAAATATTCATATACTTCATAATCAATGTTAGATACATTAGATTGTTTCGAACATCGTTTATACAAATGGTAATAATTGAATTTTAGAATTTAAAATATGAATAATATGATCAAAATAAAACTGAACTACATAGAAAACGTAATGCTTTTTTACTAGAACCAACAAAATTCCAATTAGAACCTCAACTGATTCTACAAATTTTACCTAGTAAGTAGATTATAATTTTGGAAGAGTCTATGCTAATGTAGATGCAATACATAATCAATTTTTAAAAGCATGCATTTTTTAATTTTTTAATTATTCGTTGTATTGCTAATTAAATTCATCTTATTTAACTGTTATTTTTTATATCAATATAAAGATTTTTATCAAGTTGCAATGATAATTGTTAATAATTCTTACAAAACTAATACTGTCATTCTTTAGTAATAACATATTTTTTAAGAAATCCTTTACCTTCAAAGGTTTAGTTCCGATTCAAATTTGTAAATATATATAATTACGAGCAAATTACCACGAATCAGTGTGCAATGTATATAACGGGGGTGGGGATTATCATATTAAACTCAGCTTTCACTACTTCTGAAATTTCTACGAAGTAGCTCTTTATGATTTACACTTCAAATGACTTCATATTTGTATTCAAGTAAATAATATACATTTTTTTTTTCAGATCAGACTTTTCCTCCTCCATTTTTGGCAAGGTTTCCCCGAGCATCTAATATCTATATTCAACCACGAAGTTATCACCACTCTCTTGGATGTATGCGACTCTATATTTTATAATGTAAGATTGTTCTTTCTAAATTAGATAAATCACCAAATTACTTGTGATCAAATATATTTAATATCTGGATTTTTTGCACTTACACACAGAAGAATGATTTTATAATAAATTTTCATTCGAATATCTTAGGTTCCAGGAGAGAACTACTTCCTTATCCTAAAGCATCGTTCGAATCAATTTCTGTAAAAGAAGCAGGGTGTAAAATAACTTCTATTATAAATGTAGCTGTCGTTACTTGTGTCTACTTAGTATGAATGCATTGAAAAACTATTCGTTTCTATGTCGTGGTTTGTCTGCATATTGTGCAAATTTTATTTTCGTGACATTCCATTTTCATGGAGATATTTTCGACGCTCTATAATGCATTTATATATTGATGAAATTTATTGATAGGGAGAAATTATTTCAATTAATATTCATTCATGTGTATTCTGTTTAAAATTCAGAATGGAATTTTATTATAAATCATTGTAAGTCCGTCATAGTTTTCTCACTACTATGACAACCGATTCATTAAGCATTATTTTAGAGACTATTTCAAAAGCAATAGACCCTAAAAGCATTAAGTACTCGGTGGTCAGATTGAGAAAAGGTGTCATTCTCATGATTGGAAGTTGATGAGTTATATACCAGAACTAGCTGAAGATCCATCGTGTTCACTAATGTCAGTTTAGGTACTTGAAATAGATCATGATCGCAATATTCTTCCATTCGTCCGATATGGTGTGTAGAAGAGGGTCCTAATTTTTGTCAACCTCATCACTTGTAATTGAATCAAAACCACAAGCCGTTTGGCTGTGTTTATCAACATTTCATTCGGTAGAAATAGGCAGCAGGAGACGTATTTCTAACAAACAACACTATAATAACTATAGACTTAATTTATTATCCTAAATTATACATTGTCGTAAACTTTGCATAGGAATATTATTGTTTTCAAATACCTTCAGAATAACTTATCAACAAATATAAAATTATCTATTATATTATTTCATCAGAGCCTTCATAACAATAAAAAAATCCTCTGAACAATTTTTTCACTAATAGAGAAAAGATATATTTTTCTTCCAAGGAAATTCTCCACTTTCTTCCAAACTTCCTTACTTTATTATTTTAAATTATAAATTTAAAATGTTTTATAAGCATTTTTATTGCATGACTTCTGATATCAGAACTAATTATAGTTTATTATGAATATATTTCTTTAATGGAAGAAAGAAAAATACAATTACAATAGGTTTTTCCATAGTTTACAGTTTTTATTTTATCATTTAAATCGGGTATTTCAGTTTCTCTTGTAATACTATTGTTGTACTATTTTTTACAGACGTTATTAGATGTTCTTATTCCTAAAGAAATCATACAAGTCCCTGAAAAGTAAGTTTTTTCTTTGCTATTTCACTTAAATTTTCATGAACCTTATAATCTTATTTAATTTCTATTATAAATATATCATACATCAACTTTAAAATCAATCGAAAACACAACAAAAAAAGAATCTAAGTTGTCCAAAATTTAAATACTGCGTTTATGCATGCATTGATCATTAAATGCAAAAGCATATAGCATTTGAGCTAGTGCTAAACGAATATTTGAAAACATCCGAGTTTTTTTTTTTTTTCTTGTTTGTTATGTGAGTACTGGTTCCTATGTCAGGTACATGGTAAAGCAGATACATTTCATATTTTGCAATTATATTTTGCTGCTACGTTATGCATCGTGTTATGTCTTTATAATTATAGCGAAATCAAATTCGTAGCACACATTTTGCTGCCACTGAAAGTTTGACATTTTGATTATTGACTTATTGTAACTTTTCTCTTACTTAATAAAGTATGCATACGTCATTTAATACTTAAATTATCTTCTTTTTCAATTTGTAAATCCTGAAAATCTTAATATGTTTAGAATGTTAAAAGTTTACTTATTTCTATGCGAGCATATTATGACATTTCTTTTTTTCATTTGAATTTTTCTTTTCATTGTAAATGAAAATATCGATGCCACGTTTTACGAATCGTTGTGTTATTATTATATGTACCCAAAAATATTTCGTAAATTTACTAAAAGAATCTAAATTTGTGATTTATAATGGTACATCTGTGGTAAAGTCTTATTCTAGTGTAAATAAAACAAGGATGAATAAATTTCATAGAAAAAAATACATGTTTTATGATGATGGCTTTAGAATAGAGATTTATAAGATTCAGTTAATTACCAATTTAGCAAAATTAATTATTAACTTTCTTTAATCAGTAATATAGTACATGCATCTTGTCATTTCATTTATTAATTAATTATAATTACGCATTCATAAGACCTTTTTTCAATTTCTACTATTAGTTCACACTCTATATATATCTTGTTCAAATTTTCAAGTATTAATAAATACTTTTTATTTATCCATTCAAGTTCAAATACATTTTTTTAAACTTACAATGAATGACATTTGATATTAATTCAGTTTTTTCAAATATTAATTTATCAATTAAATTTAATTAATTTTAGTTTTATGTGAGAAAAATACACTATTGTGTAGTGGTGCCATCTGTTGGCATAATCATTTACTATCCATATCTTTACAGTTCTTACAATCTTAAATTTTTTTATTTTTATTGTCTTGTAAATTGGTTTATAGCTTCCTTTGAAAATTCATCTTTGTGGTTTTGAAATAAATTAGATGCGAGAAATGGAAAGAGAGAGACTTTTTCCTAATTTAAAAAAACATATGAAAATTATTTATAAAAGACTTTTTGCTATTTAGTTAAGTGAAAAAATTGCTTAGCAATGGCAAAAATGGTAGATAGTCGGCGTGGAATCTTCATATTTTCGGATCGAATCTCATCGAAGCATAAAAATAATTGAAATATTAAATAAAACAAGCTGAATTAACAGTATAGACACTTGCTTCACATACGTACAATGCAAAATTTAGTAAAAAAAATAAATAAATAAAAAAAAAAAAAAAAAAAGAGTTAATAAAATGTTTATTTGTTAATCTAAGTAAGATTTGACTTTAAAAATGTTTTTACATAATACTTGTTTCTTTTTTCCTATTTTGATAATTTTTTCGAATAAAATTTGTTTCAGACTGCTTCGCGACATTCAGAATTTGGGCTCTCATTGGCAAAGATGGGTCTTGGCTTCTATAGAGAATATGCCATCACAAATAAAATTAATAAAATTAACAAGTGCGAAAAGATTTTCTAATAGATTAAAAAGACATGTTGCTGTTGTCCTTTTAGCACAGGTAAGAATTTCACAAGTTTTAAAAACATTCAGATTCTTAATTTATATTAAATATAATTTTTAGATTAAGCTGGTAGAAAACAAATATCTGGATGGTAAAAAAATTCCATCTCAAATTTGGAATTGTGTGTTAATTTGAATAAATATATATTTCGAAATATTAAGCAATGATAAACTAGCACGAAGAATGGTTTAGGAGAACTTTTATGCATTCAATGAAAAAGGAAAGCATTTATTATAATTAAATTGGGAAAAATTATAAATTGACAAGAAATAGATAAACAAATGATAAAGATAAGATAACATTGCATTTATTATTGATAATATATCCTAGTATTGTGTTAAAATATCTTTTTATCCCTTTACATACATTGTACTAATATTTCGCCATTCCAAAATAACTTTTTGATACCTTTAACAAAAAGGAATGACTGTTTTTCCTAGATCTATTTTTAAAAGAGATTTTTGCAAGTAGACTATGTTTTGATTAAATATTTTATGTAGTAGAGATTACAATTCTTATGTAAGCTTGGATTAAACTTCAATCGAATATGTTATTTTGCTTGTTTCTTAATTTTACAAAGATGGGAGTTATAGTTTGGTTCTCTTATTCACATCTAACGGTTACCCACATTTAACGGCTACATAGTTCAGGTACCTGAACTAAGTATCCGTTATTATACTTCTAAATACATATTTTGAAAAGACGTTTCATATTTGCCCTAATTTTTTGCTTAGAAAACATTCAAATAGATTCTAAAGTATCACCAGAAATAAAATCAACCCATCTCGATCTTTTATGCATAATACAACATTCCTTTTGGCCACAATGCAGAAACAGAAGGTATACAAATTTAATAAAAATAAATTACTCAATAATAAATGAAGACATTAAATTATGAATAAGTTAACTCGTTTATATATTTGTGTTTTACTTTGAACTAATTTTGTAAATGTAGAGACCTGCTGAAAATTTTAGAACAACTATAAAATTCGATGATTTCTTAACAATATAATTCCTATGCTCTTCTACTAACACTCTTCTGAGTATTAGTGCTTCCGTCTTATTATAAAAGTTTATGAAAAGATTTGAAAGAAATTTATTCTGACACAACAAAAATTGTACTTATTATTTAATTTAATAAGTAATTGATGATAATCACTTATAAATTAAGTATTATAAACTAACGAAAATGCATTAAAATTTCAGATATGTTTAAAATAGTTAATAAAATGTTATATTTTTCTTAACAAACAGTAAAATTCACTTCATTTATTATTTAAATATTTTATATATTACTTAAATTCCTGAATTTTTTAAATTTGAACATATTTACGTAATTTTTCATAACGAACAGAAAAAAAATTATTTTAAAAATGATAGTTACAACAGTTAATGTAAAAGCTCCCCAACTCTTCTCTTAAATTTTAGCAGTTAATATTAAACGAATAACATAACTGATGAAATGATTCTGCAATATGTGGTAATGATGCGATAAGTAAACATAATTATTTATTAAAAAATGTAACTAGATGAGATAATTTAGTTATCAGAAAAAAAATTTATGTGAAAAATCAATGATCAATGTAGTAATATAATTTCTGATTATAAATATATAAGTCTAACTGTAATAGTATGATATAAGTATATTTTACTATATAATAAATGAACAAACTTATTCTTTTTAACATGTATTAATGTAGATTAAGTAGATTAAAAGAAATTTTTTTTAATTTATCTGTGTTCTTAATCATGTTCTTAATTACTTTCTAATCATGATTAAATATACAACTTTCATTTAACAATTTGTATATTAGTATTCAATTAACTATACATGTATAACAAAGCTATTAATGTGCATCTCGGTAACTAAATAAAATAAATACGGCGCAGAATTATGTATAAATGCGTTTAATTCTAATACTGTTTTGAATCTTTTGGGTTATTTCATGAAACATTTCTAGAATAATCTTAAATTACAATTTCAAATATTGCATGTTTATTAAGATTCACAATATTTCTGTTAGCCAAAATATTTTTAAAAATTATTACATTACTATATTCCTATTTAATATTTCATACCCTTCTTAATCTTACTGCATGCATCAAATTCTTGAAAAATTAGTTTGTCTTATACGTAGAGAGGCGTTTTCAGTGCTCAGCATAAAAACATCTTTTGATTTAATATTTCTTTCACATAATTATTTAGATTCATTGGTATATTACACTGGCATCAAATAAATAGCCGCCACCCTGTCTAGCTGTCAGCGTACCTGACTGTGGATAGGGAGGTTCTGGGTTTGAATCCCGGTTCGGGCATGGATGTTCTTTCTCTCTCTCCTATCATTGTACTTTCCTTGTATGAATGGAATGTGAATAGTTGTCTACCCTATAAATGGGTACCTATTGCATGTGTGTACTGAGGAGTCGGATTCCACATCAATTTATGGTTCAGTTGGAAAAGTGGAGAGCGCAACCCATATTGCCAGCTTGGCTGGCACTCGACAAAAAAAAAAATCAATTTATAAGCACCAGTACAATCTTTTGTTTTCTCTTTTTATAGAAAAGGTCGTTGTGCATGTGTGTTCTTGGCAGACATTACAAAACAAAACGCCAACTCACATTGCAAGAGACCTTTTTGCTTTCACCAATAGTTTGTTCTCGATTTTACATATTCTTATTCATTGTTTTGTTTATATTCGTTCTAATGACTTTTAGGTGGACTATGAATAAACATTTGAATCATTGAAAAGGCTGATTTTACATAATCTTTAGAATAATAACACATGGAAGGGTATAACATTAGTTGCACTTTCCTTTTATAAAATTGCGCACGTCTTGCCAAAAAATAAGAATCAGATGAGATAAAAGAATTTCATTTTCAAAAAGTAAGCTTGTTTAAAGCAACTCTCTATAGAACTGAATCTTCTGATCAAAGAAGGGCTCTAGTAGGAATTTATAAAACTTTTTTTGTATTCATTTTTAGGTAAGTCAACCAGTGCTGAAGACTTCTGAACTTCAGTCGTTGTGCAAAGAACTTGATGAACTGGAAATAAATAGAGAAACAATGAATTACTTTCATGACCAACTGCAAAATAATTTTCACATATTAGCAAGTAAGTATTAATTCTGGTAAAATAATTAACTGCTATTATTTCTCATATTTAAACTTGTAACTTAAAAATTTTTTAATGTTTCATTTTAAAAATATATATGTAAGAAATGCGTCATTCTTTTTTTTTTCAGTTGATAATAAATTAAGAAGCATCTTGATGAACACCTCTTCTATTGAAAGCATCATAGAACAAATAGATGATTATGTAATTGGAATCACTGAGGTAACTGATAGAGAGATATATATTTCATACAAAAACAAAAGAAGCTCTAGAGAGGCTATTTCTTTTTAACATGAGAAAATTCCTTTTATTTTGTTTTCTGCCTAAGGAGTTCATTATATTGCTTTTACTGTTTTTTCCTCCTGAACATATAAAATTTTTCAGTGTTCTTGGAATACGCACGCAAACACATTTTGCGAAATTAAAATAAAAGCTGATTTCACAGATGTAAACAAATTAATTAAATGTATTAAAAATAGAATATATGAAACAAACAAATTATATAATTTTCTTCTAATGTTCAGTCCTTCAAAAATAGAAAATAAAATTATACATGCTTAAAGAAATAACCCTATCAACAATAAAAATAATTTGCTTTTAAGTTCTATCTATACGAGAATAACGTGAATAGTTATATCTCTAGGTTCTAAATTTAGTTTCTATCATGACTTATATTAAAGCAATGAAATAAATACCATATAATAAATAATTAATAGTCAAATAATTTTTGCCATTTATATTTAAAAACTTAATATTTTTTAAAATTTATAAAATTTAGAAATTTATTTGAGTTTTCTATCAATTTTTTTACCAGTTTTAACCTGTGATTAAAAACTTCATTTCAGTGATAAGAAGAGCATATTACTGATTAAAAAGCAAGTTAAAGCATGCCCAGTGATAATTTGTTCAGTTTATATTCCAATGGTCTTCCATAACTTAAAATCTATCTTCAATAAAGCAAATTTAAAAAAAAAACTTTACAATTAAAATAAGAAGAGAAAACCTTTTTTAACAATTTAAAAATACAATTAGTTACTAATTAATGTTAAGAAATAACATAACGGGTGAACTGAATTTTCCTTTATTACTTGAAGAAATTGATCACCAACTTTCATATTATGATTTTGGAAATTTATTTTCCAAAATCTAAATCACCATGACTACAAAATGGCTTTTGCAAGTGAGGAGATTCGCTTAGGCGAGGATGCTACAAAGAAAGGTTACACAGGTTCAATAACAAAGATTTGCCTATTTTTACGTTTATAAAGTTTTAGCCAGAAATGGATAAGCCTAGAATTACATATGCCCAGACAACACTCAATGTTATAGTTGACCCAAAATGTTTCCTAAAATAAGCATTTTCTAAGTCCTTCATTATTTGAGCAATTTCACTTCAAATTACATTGACGTTCTAAAAATTTTCTAATAAGAAAAATTTTTAAAAAAATGTATTAAAATAATCGAATTTAACTTTAATCTATCCCACTCCTGGATTATTAGAGCATTTCACAAAGTTAGGCTGTCCTAAAAAATTCCAAAATATGCATTATCTGCACCTGTATTTTTATTAAAAAATATCTTCTGAGCTCTGCAAACCATTTTCTTTCTTCTATTGGTAAACACATTGAAATAGAATAAACATGATTTCTATGAAGTGTTAATCATCATATTTCAATAGACTAACAAAAAAAACTAGTTAAAGAATATTTTGGAAACTTTGTAAAATTTGGGCAGTATATTTCCCATTTGATTTTAATATATCAATGAAAATAAACCTAGAATTTGAATAATCCTGTATAAACCGTACCATGATAAACTTTGCATTTATTTCACTTGATCATACACGATATTTTTTATGGAAGTTACAATATTATTATTTGGCAATACGAAATAAAAAATAATAATAATAATTAAAATTTCTATGATTTTTGGTATTCGCAGTTTCAGATTTCTCTCTTATTTGATTTTAAATTTCCTATTTTTACAAAGACCGTATCAAAATAAATTTTAAATTAATAACTTATATAATAGTTACAAGTACATAAACTGCATATGAGTTAGAAAAAAATAGAAAAACTGTAAAAGTCTAAATTGAGATTGCAACTTTCTTTTGAGATTTTAATGTAATCTTATGAATTTGTGTAGTAATGAACTTCGGTTAGTATAATTTGTGTCTAGTTAACTTCAGTTAGTACAGTTATTATAATTAATATATTTGGAAATAATTATATCAGTCATTTCATTTTAAATTATTTTACTTTAGAAAAATTCATGTGTGGTGAAGGAAATTAGTGATCTGGACACTGTGCTCCGAGATTCCATTCTGGAATGGGTATACGAATTAGGAAGAATATCGCATTATTTAACTGAAAATTACTCTAATCATTTTAGTAAGTAATTTCTTGTTTGTATAAAATCTTTTGCGTAAATTTATACTTTAAGAAACATCTGATTAAACTAAAGAACAAAATAGAAACATTTCCTAAATCTGTGATAAAAACTGCTTTAAGAATGGAAATGTTCCATCGATTTAAAAGGGAAAAAAATCTTTCGCAGTGATCTTATCGCAAATCAATCTTGA